>VZRN01000630.1:468274-514965 GCA_013397935.1 Dasyornis broadbenti
TTTTTTTTTTTTTTTTTTTTTTTTTTTTTTGGTCTTGTCAGAATTTCTGAAGGAAAAAAATCAACTGCAAGTTTACTACCAGCACTAAGGGACGGGGACACTGCTCTGCCCTTTGCTCTGCCCTTTGGAGAGTCACTTTGATCAGAGCTGAGGCGTGCGTAGCTCGTTCCGACTTTGCAGCTTTGCACACGCAGCTGGCAGAGCGGTGGGTGAGCGATGGCAGCAGTCAGCTCCGCACAGGCTGTGCGTGCACCTGAGCCTGCCGTGGTGCTGGCAGCTCTCGGCGCTCCGTGCCGCTGGCAGTGGCCGCGCTGTCATCAGAGCGGCCGGGAGCCCTCGAGCCACCCGGCGCGGGGCCAGCCGCCGGCTTTTTGCCGGGATAGCGACTTGAGTCAGCTCAGCCGGGGCAGCCCCGAGAGGCCCGCAGCCAGCGCGGGGTGAGCTCTGGGAATGCACAGCCACGAGGGGAAAGCCTAAGGCTGAACCTCGCCGTGCTGGCAGCAGGAGCTCCTGGATCACCTCGTCCTGGGCTGCGGGCTCAGCAAAATGAGCGCTCACCTGGCGCTGAGGCTGCAGAACGCCTTTACATGAGCAAGGGATCCTTTCTTTAAAGCTCTTTAGGGAGATGGGAGTGCAGGCAGGAAAGGGGGAAGGAACTCAGATCTGTGAACAGCACCTCTCCTGCATGGAAGCTTACAGAAGCTCTAGTTTAGCAGCAAAGCTGTAAGAATTTTTGGTTGGGTTTGTTTTTTCTTCTGAACTGTGAATTAGAGCTGGGAAATTAATTTCAGAATAGTCAAACTCTCAGCCATTCATGCTATAATCGCCATTAACTCTGAGGAGAATGGATCATACACAACAGTTTTCAGGAGTAAAAGAATAAAAGCGAGAGACACCTCACTGTCATGTGGAACCCCGGAATTTAGTGCCACTTGTTGCTGATGCTTCCCTTTGTGGGTGGGGTGCAGGTATCAGTCTCGATTATCAGCTTGGAGAGCACGCCAGGGCTCACCCGTTTAAATTTCAGCATCAGCTGACCAGAATAATAGCTGTGTATTCTCATTTTAAACGTGCATGACCTGCAGAGCACAGGCATTTCACAAACATTCTGAACACCAGGCAAACACACTTGGAATGCAGGGCTCCAAAATTAAGAGGCAGGGCTTCAAGACACACAAATGGGTGGTTTGCATTTCCAAGAGAGGAAGTTTCATTTCACAGAATCTTCATTTCATGAAAGCAAATGAAATCTTAAGATTTCATCTAATTTCACTTCATTTTGCTCATTTTCATTTCATTGCACTTCATTTCATTTCAATTCATTCCATTAAGTTTCATTTCATTCCATTCCTTGATTTTTCATGTCATTTCCTTTCATGAGATGAAAATTCATTTTATGGAAGGAAATGAAATCTTGAGATTTCATCCAATTTCATTTCGTTACATTTGATTTAATGCAGCTCTTTTGTATATGAGAAGTTCACATTTATGTTGGCCACCCTGTTACTTTGAGCATGGCTGCACAACTCTTTCTCACAGGATCTTTACTTCTTGTGAGACAAGGCCTGAGTGGCTCAGCACCGCAATCACATCAGCCTCCAGTTCCCATCTCCCCCTTTGCACTCCCGCACCAGCTGGGGCCTCCTGTCTTCATCGTTGTAGCTTGTGATACCTTCACCGTGCACCCCGAGCTCAAATGCTGCATTATCATTCTTAAATTCATTCTGCAGTGTTCCTCAAGTTCCCTGTCCCCATCACTTCCCTTTCAAGAGTATGTCAGTTTCTAGATTTGCTTTCCATTTCTTTATACCTCTCATGGGCATGAGTGTTCTGTCTCTTGTTGTGTGTCTTATTTTTTAACTTTTGCAAGCATTATGTTAGTGTTAATTCTTACTGTCTCCAAGTTGCTGTAAGCACTTGGGAATGCTAAATCCAGGCCAAGGCCCTGTAGTGCTGGCACTGTGGCTGTGCCCCAGAGCTCTTGCAGCTTCCAGCTGGTGACAGGAGGTGTACAGGGGAGTCGACAGAACAGCACAAGTGGAGGGTGGCAATTCTTACCTGGAGCAATCGTTGTCTCACCTTGTCAGCTTGTAGTTTGCAATCCAGGGCTGGCCTCCCCTCGACATCTGCACAGATGCTCAGGTCATGAACTGGCCTGGAAGTCCAGGTCACTCCTGTGGTATGAATGCTTGATCCCAGTTAATAAGGGATGAAGCAGAGAGAACAAATGAGATGCAGGAATCCAGTCAGCAGCTTTTGGCAAAACCCTATGAAGTTTTAGCCTTGGCATCAGTGTCTAAGTTTTAGGAAGCAGCAGCCTGTATGGGCATAGTGGCAGAGCTCAGGCAGCAGTTTGAAATTGAAAAGTAAAATATGTCAACCAGGGAGAAAAAAAAAAAAGAACCACAATTGTTCTAAGGCAGAAATTAGAAAATGCAGAAAACTGACACAGAAACCCAAATATATCAAGGAAATAACTCTGACTGGAAAACCTAAGAACAGTAAAGGATTTTAAGAAAATTTGGAACAGGAATAATTCTAGCAATGATACACACTTAACTGTACTATACCTGATACAGGGAAGACATGAGGCCTTGAATCAGTTTTAATGGAATAAGCAATGTATGTTAACCTTGGCAAATTCTGTCCTATAGCTTTGTCCCACACCCAAAGCACCAGGGGTGAAAGGAAGACAATATGGAAATCATTTTCCTGGACACCTATGCTGAGAGAGGCTGTGGCGGGTTCAGAAAATAAGACAGGAGGAGCGAGAAAGGGGAAAGAGGGCATTTTTCATTGAACTATGACCTCAAGGCTGTGAGAGCCTCAGTGTCACACTGAATGGAGGGCAATGAAATGGGAGGTCACAAAGGCCCAAGTCCTTACACAGGTCTTTATTTTCTCATCAAATTTCTTTATGTTAATGGCATCTAATACCCATTAATTGTATCTAATGCTTAATAGTTGCAGCTGAACTCCCTTGCAGAAGTGGGAATTCAGTGTCTAACTGCTCCTGAGGATCTGAGCCTCGGAAATGGACTCTGCCAGCCCCTGTGGTGTCCCTGGAGCCTCTGCTGTGCAACAGCTGCTGTGAGGAGAGCACCACGTGGGACGGGAACAGAGCATCCTGTGCCTGTGGTGGAGGGGAGTTGCTGCACACAGGATGCTCTGCCGTGGGCTGCTGGCATCCTGGACCAAAGGTAATTACTCAGGTCTTCATTTTCCTGCTCTGACTTTCCCACTAATGTTTCTTCTATGTTTCTATGGTTTTGTGTGTGCAGCTGCCTGTGGTCCACAAGGTCTATTATCTTCGCATCCTGACATCTTGATAGGCAGTAGAACAAGTGGGATGTAGCACTGAGAGGTCATTAGCATTCAAATAGGTCAGGAGCTCACTTGGGGGTTGTGCATGACAGTGTTCTCCCAACTTCCTGTCAGAAACAAGCATTGATAAGAGTGAGGGCAGTCACCAGTGGCTGAAGTGCAAACATGAAGTCAAACCTTGGCGGTGCTTGGGGGTGAGGAGGAGCTCACCTTGAACATTTGCTCACCTGCAGGAATGGGAGGTCATGAAATGCTGCCCAGAAAACACTGAGTGTGCTGTGGAGAGCTGGCACTTTGCTTCCTGCACCTCTCCTCTTCTGTCCAGGGCAATCTCATGGTCGGAGAATTTCCTTTCTCTTGAGTGTAATGTGCCGAGCATCTCTCTCCTGTCCCACACCAAGCTTGTGGGTCCCTAATTTTCAGTGCACACTAAAATGTTTGTGGACTACCGTGTGTATGTGTGTGTCTATAGAAGATTCAGTGCCTGCTTAGATTTGTGGGTGTATGTGCTTGTTAGGAATTTCATCATTTCTCCCAGAGTTTCCTTATGTGTAAAAGGGAGATAATAACACGTAATTACCTACCTTGCAGGGCTGCTGTGAGGACAAATTAACCAATACTTGTGTGGGTGTTTGCAGATGAAAAGCGTGATATTCAGACTAAATATAATGATTGAATGTTACAGAAGAGAGTTTGTATTTATTATGGTGATTGAATATGAGTTGAAAGCACTTTGGAGGTGTTTATTTCTTGTGCACTACTGAGTATTTGTGGAAGGTGGAAAACTGGTGGAGCCAAGTTTGGGGTAGGTGTCCAAAAAAATGGTTAAAGTTCCTCTTGAACCTTACAGTCTGCTGACTTTCTTCTCTCAACCAAATGTAATGCTGAACTAGGGACAAGAGAACAGAGGGATGAAAATGTGGGCAAGCTAGAGAGGAAGGGAATGAAAATGAAATGCAATTGAAGATCATGATTTCAAAGAACAAAAATGTAAAAAATGAATGGAAAAATAGATGCTAGGGTAAATGAGGACAGAGGAAAGGAAAGAAACCTCAGGGATTCAAGGGTGTTACATTTTCTCAGTACACATAGGAGCTATGAGAAAGTAAACACCAATTTATAAGAGGCATCAGAAACAATAGATGAAAAGCATATGCAGGGAAAGAAATTGAGTGAAATGGGAAGGAAGCAACAGATGTGCTTAATTATTTTTTGTTTTCATTTTGTTAAGTGTAATGGCATAATTCTTTTATTTCCTGTGTGCTGTTGAGAGGCACTTCTTTGCAAATCTAGAAGATGTTGCCAAGTATTTCAGATGCTTTTTGCATGTGTTCCATGGGCAGGCCATTAAGAGTTAAGGTGTGGATGCATTTGTCAGCGTGAGAATGGCCCTGTCTGGTTTCATTTGGCTTTCATGCTGTCTCTGGAGAATTAATGGAACGAGTTCATTTCCATCGACTCCAGTGAAGCTGCACTGCGAGTGAATCAGAGCCACTCTCACTGCTAAATGTAGCTGTTGCCCTATGCAACCCTCATCCAAAGTGTATTTCAGGTTAAACCTGGAATGTTTTGTGATTAAACCAAAATAATAAAACAAAAGCTTAATTGTCATGCACAGTCTGAGTATGGTATGTTGGTGTGCAGGCTGCTCAGAGCAGTGGCAAGGAGAGGTGGACCATGAGAAGAGAAAGGTGTAAATAACCAGTCCATGCAATGTTCGGGGAGCAGACTGCCTTTCTTTGCCAATTGTCCTGGGTTGCAATGAAAATCATTGGCAAACATCCTTGCAGGGTCCTGTGGCCTGTTTGGTTTTGCTCCCTCTGGTTCACCCTCTCTCATCCCCACCCTCCCTACTTCAACATCTCTCCAAATCCTCGATGGCTCCAGTTCTTCACCTTTTTTTACATCTCTTCCTTGCACCCCAAAACTTATTTTGGGCTGAATCACTCTTACCTCAACTCATTGGCCTAAATTAATCTTTTGTGTAATTCAACTGACTAAAACTGACGTAAATGGAGTTACATCAGAGCTGAAATTAACACAGTCTGACTAAAATAGCACCTGCCTTTTCTACCGAACCAATGCCTGTCTCTTCCCCACCTCCACCCACATATCATGATTTTAACATTTCTTTCTCCTCGTTGCTCTTTCACTTATCCCACTGCCATGAGCAAGCTGTGCTCTCAGTGGTCGGTGTTGTCCTCTCCGCTCCCGTATCCTGTTCTCCTTCATCCTCTCAGCGCAGGCTGCTGGTCCCTGGTAACAGCTGAGCCATGCCTGTGTCCAAGCCCATACAACAGCTTTTCATCTTCTATAGGATTTTCCTGTCCTTCAGCACAGAGCTGCACCAGCTGAGTTCAGGGCCTGTTTGCACTGGGCACTTCCTGTACCTGTAGAGATTATAGCCTTACTGCAAAGGCTTTGCAAGTCAGAGTGCCATGACGTGCAAAGAGGAGGGAAGTTTGATGAAGGTGAAGTTACTTGCCAAAGGTAGCCTAGCAGGGCCATGGCAGAGTTGTGGGTGTCAGACTCAAAGCCTCTCTTCTTTTTCCACGACTTCCTTTACGCCAGCATGGCATTTCTCATCACCTCTTTCAGCTCCTGTCTTTGGGCCCTCACACAGTGGTTAAACATCTCCTTTGCTTTCTTTCTCACCCCCTCTGGCTTTCTGACTTCTTTCTGCTTGCCCTTGAAGCCTGCTCATGTTGGCTAGGCTTTCTTCCCTCCTCTTGAAAAATCTGGGTGTTTGCAACCAAAAATAAAGTATGGTTTCTCTGGTTGAGCCGTACTTTGTTTGGCAGCATGCTCCACCCTTTGCATCTGGGTATCTCTTTGGGGCAAGGATTTATTCCATAATTGCTCTAACTTATTTATTATCATGGCATATGTATCTGTAGTGTTATGCAAACTGTAAAAGCTCCTAGTTCTAAAGGTCACCATGGGTGTACCATGTGTTTACCTTCCAAACAGATGAGCTCAGAACAAAGGGGACTGGCAGGCCTGTGAGGAGATGAAGGCAGGGAATCACGCTGATCTAAACTAATTTGCCATGGAAGTCCCAAAAGTAGGTTACCTAGACAAACAACCCAATCCAACCTCACTGCCCCCCAGATGACTGGATTAATTCCCCAGCACTGCTGTATAGTTCCATGGCAGTGGAGAGCAGCAAGTCCTGGACACCCGGAGCAGGATGTTTCTCATCCTCAGTGTGAGGCTACCCAGTCTCCCATGCTGGGATTTACATATGGAGCTTCTTGTTCTGCAATGCCAGGTGCCAGCCGTAGCTTCCTGGAGGTGGTGGCCAGAGGCTGGGGTGTTGTAGAGGCAGATCTGCCGTGGTGGATTTATCCCCAAGCTCAAAGGAGCCTTGGTGCAGCTAATGCCCTTCAGAAGCTGGAAAGCTGCTGCTGCCCTACCTGGTGACCAAGGCCACCAGTAGATCCCACACATGGCTTGTCACAGCGTTACCCTGAGCACTGGCATGAGTGACAGCTGAGCTGTGATTTGCTTTTCACTTTGCTCTGCAGTGTTGAAAGAGGATCACAAGGTAGTTACCTTCCCAGAGCTCATGAAATGACCCCACTGCATCCTACATGCAACTTGCAGGAAGAGTAGAAGGATAAATTAAGTGCTTGTGAGAAATGCAAAATGCTAAGCCATTAGTTGCAGTCCTTCCCAAGATCATCTGCTGTCTCATAGCATTTACTGTGACTTAGGTCAATCGCCAGCATGAGGAGGAAAAATAAATCCAATCACTGCTTCCTCTACTAATTGACAGCCTCAACAAAGCGGAATTAGAGCCATGAAGACTGGACTCTCTCATTCTGCTCGTCAGAGCAGAGATGCTCTGGAAGGGATGGGGATTTGCCACAGGCTGCACTCTTCCCCAGGAGATGCAGCTGCTTCTCCAGTAGAAGAATATAAATACAGGAGGGTAGGAAGAGAGTGTAGGGGTCTGGCAAGCAGAAACCTGTTCCTGAGCCAGCCATGCTGGAAGAGTAAAAAGGAAAGTGCCCGGGGTCACCCTCAAGGGAAGAATTTTAAAAGATCCCACCTAAGTATGACAGGGCAAATAGAAAATAGTATGGAGAGCAGGATAAGCTAAACACAAGGAGAGAGAGAAGGATTCTTCATCATCAGAAGGGGGAAAAAGGAACATGGATAAACTCAGAGCTGTGGCTTATTTCTGCTGCAGCTTCTCCTCCCCCTCCCTTCCTCCTGTGTGCTTTGCATGAGGGTGCAGCACAGTAACCTGCCACAGCCTCAAAATAGAGTAGGGGGGACAATCTAGCTGAAAAATACCCCTCTGCTGAAAGAAATCTCTTAAATATAACGATCAGAGTGTTCAGATATTAACAGATGAGAATGGTTTATGAATCTGGATTAGCTCAGAATCCATCTGATTATTTTTAAACCTCTGAGACTGAAAGCTATAAACCTTCCTAAGAGAAATGCCATTTATTTTAAAATGAGCAGCGAAATCTCGATTAATTGAGTTGCAAAAGAAATGGATCTAAAAACAGGCACTGGAGGAACATGAGTGCATTATGCATTTGGGTTTTGCCTGTGGAAGAATTCAAAACCAGATCTTGTTGCCAATGCTGATCTGAAATGCTGATATTTCAAGCCTGAATTCAGGTGTCCACAGACACAGGGAGGGACAGCCTGGGTCACTGTTCCTGTGACACCACCTCAGGACCAGGACCATCATCGTGCCTCTGGCTGGCTGAGAAGTTCTTCCCTGCTCAGTCCAAGCAGTAACATCTCCAGTATCAAAATGAAGGTGCTATGCTGTTTTCTCTGCGTGTGGCTTTGGGGTGCCCGGGGTGCACTTGGAGCAGCGCTGTGGCCTGGGATCAGTGCTGCTGTGCAATGTCTCAGCCAAGCCACACAGTGTTTGGCCACACAAAGAGGAAGGAGCTGGGACAGAGGCAGGGACTGTCGCCTGGTACTTTTTCTATGACCTTAGTTCTGCGTTTATAAAGCAAAAAAAAAATTAAACAGCAGATTTTGAACCTGACTTCCTGTAAAGTTTTGCTTTCACACCTTCAGCATGTCTGTCTGGAAATGGCCTTTCCAGAGGGAGGGTTGGTCGGCTCCTTTTATTTGCTTTCTCTGACTCACGGGAATCACTTGCACCCACTCGATCCGCCTGCACTGTGGCACTGCCCAACAGAAGCACTGGCAAGTGAAAGGTGGGGATCTTCTGGAGCTAGCGGTGCTTCTGATAGGTCATGAGCAGCTGATTTCTCCTTTGCATTGCTTCTTTGGATGTTTTTAAGCTAAATACACATCAGAGTCCCATTTAGGCTGATCAGTAAAGGACATCTTTGAAACCAAATAAACACATTTCTACCACATCTTGAAATCTAGGTGTATCTCTGTGTTCATGAATCACAGACTGACTTGTTCCATCTCCAGGTCTAAGCCTACGCTGCAGCCGCCTGCATCTCCCTTTTTCTTTTCTGTGCCACTCCCTTCACACAGTTTTGCATTTATTGTGGGGGCCAAACTGTTAATTTTTGTATTTTTAGGGCCAACTTCTAACTTCTCTCCCCCCTATTCAAGCCTCACAGTTATATTCTTTCCCCATCCTTATAAAAAACAGTTTCCTATTTTGCCATGGCTTTTTTTAAGACATCTTCCAGGATGTCTAAAACTTTGTAGTTACCGGAGGCTCTTCTCTGCTTCCATCCGCTTTCCTTTCCTCCACTGAACATGCAGCTTTTCAAATTAATTTGTTCACTCTTGAACACCTCATGTCTCTGTTGCATCCCCTCCACAGACTCCCTCTTACCCCCCATATAACTTGTCAGCCCATGTCACTCCATCTCCCACCTGCTCTTGCTGTCTGGCTGGAGGTCTGCTCCACAATATCTGGATAGTCCCATTAATTGCTTCCTGCCAGTCTGCTCCTCCTCCCTGCAGCCTCTGCCTGGGACACCCACCCCAGCCTTCTTTGTCTGCTCTGCTCCTCGTCCTGTTCGCTCTCACCTGAGCATGCACTTCCCCAGAGAGCTGATAGCAGTGCACACTGACAGGTGGCCAGTGCACAAGTAAGTGCATGATGCTGCAGACTTGTTCCTACCTTCATTTTCCAGTGCCCCCATTCCTGGTGTTCCTTTGTCTATAAAGCACACTGAGATTTGAGAGCTACATAATTACAGCTGCAATTAAGCAGCCTATTCAGAGGCTGCATTGCTGATTTCTCGCTGTTTTCTTTAGCACGAACCTCCATTCAGGATTTGGCTCATCTGCAAAGGGACTCTACAGCTGTCTTTTTTTATTTCTTCCCCCCACGCCCTGCAGGAGAAACCAAAGTAAATGTAGGTGATGTTGGTTTGGGGTTTTATTTTTTAAGCTCTTCTCTGTAACAGCCCTGTGAAGTAGAGTAGTATTTTCCTCATTTTAGAGAATGGGAACTGAGGCACAGCAGATGACTTGGCCAAGGCCCCTCAGGGTAGCTCAGCTGAATTGCAACCAGTTTGAGTCCTTGCCTATATGGGTGTTGAAAGAGCAAGAGACCAGGGTCAGCACTATTTCTTACAGGAAACTGCCTGAAAGTGCTGCCCTGTGAAGAGGAGCACCCAGGGAAAATGGCTAAAGGTCTTTCTGTGCGTGCTCAGTCAGCAAATACCTTGCTGCAAGACATGAGCCTGTGAACGCAGTTGTTCCTTTCTGCTCTCTTCAGAGGACTCTCTTACCTATTTACTCTCACATGGAAACATGTGAGTGGGAGGCCAGAAGCACTTGACTCATTTGCGGCAATTCTCCAATTCAGCAACTAGGTTTTCTCCCTGAGGCAGTGTAATGTGACAGAAAGGAATCATCTGAAAGCATTTCTTCATCCTCCGGATTGCAGTCTGTCACTGCTGCTGCAGAAGTGACACCCCTGCCTTCCACCGCCTGCAGCTCTTTGGGTCGCTGCAGGGTGAGCGGGGAAGGCCAGAGCTTCTTCCTCTCCACCCTGAAATCACCTTGTTTCAGGCTTTTTAGCTCTGCCAGTACTTGGACATGAGTAACGCACCCATTCCCGTGCTGGCTTGGCAGCCTTTGCAAATGAAATTCCAGGCTCGGGACAAGCGGAGCACGGCTCGCTGTGCACGTAGCAGTCTCCCCACAAGCTCCTGGATCCTGATCCAGAGAAGAGAGTCAAGAAGGAGCAATCTCCACCAAGCCTTTGTGAGTCTTGCTGTGGTAACAGCCAGCACGGGGAAGGAGTGTAGTGTTTAATAACAGCCACGGCACAAGCACCTATTTATTTACTCTTCTATGTCAAGACAGCAAAGCCCTGTCACCTCAGACTAACCTGCAGCTGAAACAGTGAGAAATGGAAAACACTCTCTTGTATACTGCATCACATAAACAATTAGTTGTCTTTGCAAAACTAATGTTTAAGCAGTTGCTTAAATATTTTTATAGAGGGGAAAAAAACCCCAAACAACAAATAAAATCAAAACAAAACAAAACCAACCTAAAAATTAGCATGATTGAATCAGAGACATTTTGGTAAATCATGTTGTTTTGTTTTGGAGAATACCACCCCTCAAAAAAAAACAAAACCTCCTACTATACGGCTCTTGATCACTTTATCAGAAAATGATACTTTTTCTTTTAATATCTGCCCCTGTTTTTACTCCCATTTTGCATGTAGATGGTAACTGTTCTTGGGCGAAATAAGTTGTAGGTGAGGGGGAAAGCACCAGAATTTTATTCCTAAAGAGCTGAGTACTCAAAGGTTTATAATAAGAGCTTGTAGCAGTTTATGCCACACAAAAAACACTGCTGGGAAATTTATCGAAGAATGTATCAGGAGGAGGGCTATTTAGGGACTGAAATTACATAGGAAGGACTAGCAAGAGAGATGTGTGCTTGGGACAAGTGCAGTTGCAATTAATGCTAAATATAAGGTGTCACATCTTTATCTAATGCACAGCGTGCACTGCCTTGCAAAGGAAAGTTAAGCAATTAGGCCCAAATAACCAGATTATACGTGGGAGGTGTTTGAAGGCAGATTTAAAACACTGTAATAGTGTTGGGGGAGGGTTACAACAAGAGGTAATATTTCCTGATAGGTTAGTTTACATCCTTTGGAAATCATTCTGGAACCAGACCTGAAAAGTAAGCAAGGCCTTAACCAGGACTTGGCCTGGGACGACACCCAAACAGGCAAAAAGCAAAGAGACCCAACCCTGCCTCTGCACACGCAGCCCCCCCAGCGAGTAATCCCCAGGAACAAAACAAATTCAGTGATGGATAGTGCAGTTCTGTGTGGATTTGCAGCTGCCTCAGCCCAATTCAAAATCAGCCTTCTCCTTCCTTGTTTCTCTTGAGCCAGTGCTGAGGGCAGAGAGGAAAACCTGAGCTCAAACCATAATGATTCTCTTTTAGAGTGAAAACTGGCATTCACTCCTTAATCCCAGAGGGGCAGGACCAGGTACAAGACTTGTCCCCCACCCTGCCTGCCAAGTTTCTTCCTCTCTGGTCCCAAAGGGTTGGATTAACTCTGTGGCAGAGAGGGCAGTTTGTTTGCATAGCCCTTTTCACCACTCTCAGGTGAGGGTGTCAGCCACAGAGTCAGGGGAAATAAAAACAAACTGAATCATCCAAGCTTATAAAAACCCCATATCAGGAAGAGACTTGGTTGGAATGTATTGCTGTGAGAATGGGAGGGGGATGAGATGGGATGCATGCTTGCTTTGGGAAGGGGTCTCTGTCTGCTTTTGCAAAGCTCCTTGCCCCTGTTTATCATATCAACACACAGACAACACTTCTAGAGTGAGAGGTGGGGGCTAAACATTTCATCAGAACAAAGTGAAAATAATCTCTGCTGCTTTACTTGGATGTGGGAAATATTCGCTTGCTTTTAAATACAAAACTGTACATATATTTGTGAACCTACTGTTGCTTTCATGTGGGAGCCTTAGGTGAACACAAAAGATTACATTGTGCAGCTACAAATGAATAGAGCATCCAGGATTAAAGAGATGTTATTTAGCCCCACATGAAATAGCAGAGCTGATGGCAGCCTCTGGTACAGAAAAAAAATCACAGCCAACAAGTAGCTTAGTGAGCATTGGAACTAAGAAAGTCACATCTCCTGTGTATTTGTATATTGTGGTTGATTGACTACGGTGTTTAAGATGGCATAAAATTAATTTGAAGCTCTTCCTACAGATCAGGCACTTATTAGCATTCTCAATTTTATGGAATATCTGAAATCTAATAAGGCATGAACCCATGTTGTAACTTTCACTATTGGGGACTGTGATAGAGTCTCTTTTTGCTATCAGGCCGGTTATTTTTCAAAAAATCTGTAGGGATGTAATTACACTTCTGCCAAACTTGCTTGAAATCAGACAGTGGGCTCAAAAGTTATTAGAGACAAGGACAGACAGGCAGACAGGTGCAGACACCATGACCACGTAAGTCTCATTTCCATCAGAAATAAGGCTAAAAGAACTTACATGGAAATCAATTTTTAAAGGAGGCTTGATAGGCAGAGGAGTAGACCTTTGCAAAGTGTAATTTCAAATTTTAAGTGAATTTCATGCTAGGAAAAGCCATTAAACACAGTCTGGAATACTAAAAGTGTCCCTTTTCCCTAAAGGAGAGGAACAGCACAGGATGAGCATGGTGGCTCACCTGATCCTTGTTTTTTTAAACTAACTCACAGTGGGGGCAGGTGATTGCTTAGAGAGAGGAAACAAACAGCAGCTCCAGCAGCTCTGTCCCTATAGCTTTTTGTGCATGTGAGCACTTAGGGCTAATCTCACATGTAAAGCACTGCAAATGCCTCTGAATGTTTGTATTTCACCACTGCCTCTGACCTTAGCCTTGTTTCTTTGCTCATTCGCTGCCAGCTCTGTCCCTGGGCTGCAGTGGGGAAGCGCTGCTTTTTATCCTTTGTGCATGCAAACCGCAGTGGGACTGGAATCTTGATTAGTGCCCCTAGCAACGATCACACACCTTGCAAAAATCCTGATTTAACCTTGCAGGCCCCAGTCCCTCCGATGGGATATGTGTGGGTGTTTATTCCTGCTCCCAGCCAGAGACTGGAAGCAGGGCTGTTTTATTCCCAGCTCTGACACCAGCCTGCTGGGTGGCCTCTGGCACATTGCTCTGTCATCTTCCCCTTGTGACCCCACACCGCCTGCTCTTCCGGAGTCACTGAGCTGCCAGTGGATTCTGAGAGGATTCGGAGAGGGCCAGCTCCTAGCCCACTGCAGCCAACAGACCACTGCCTGTGGCCACCATGGTGCTCTGCCCACCTCCCTGGCCCCAATCATGTCCCCATCTACCTCACGAGCACCCCTCAGATGGCTGCCAAGTCTGAAAAAGGTGGTGGGGGAAGTCTTAAATAGACTTTTGCATTTGCACCCCAGAATACACCCGTGGCCCAGGCCTGGTTCTCCTCCAAGCACCGCAGTCAGGACACTGGTGCCAGCCATGCCAGGGTGTTGTCCCAAATTTGGGTTCTTTCACCCACTGGAGAAGCTGATCCACGCACAGAGTTGAGATACTGGATTTTATTTCATGTCTGCGCAGAGATGGGTGCGAAGTGGTAAATCCACAAATCTAGGAAACATGTTTATGCATACATATACAATGTATACATATGCAAGCATATTTATACAATCCTATTCAGGCAATATTTGCATAATGAATCTACATCACTACCTGGCTAAGCTACTACTGCCTTCTCTTTCCCTGCCGCGGTTTAAAGGTACAGGGCATTCCAAATTCATGTGTTCAGAAGGTCAGGCTTCTTCCCTCGGAGGTGTGGTTTTCCCATTTCAATGCACCAAGTTCACTCCTAGGATATAATTTCACAAGTTAGTTAAAGATTTCTAACCCGCATTGCTCCGAAGCTGGTTTAGGCCGCCACCTAACCAGTGTCTTTGCTTTATCCCACTCTTCCCCTTTCATCGCATCCTGCATCCCTCAAGTCAGGCGGTTCTTCTTTTCCCAGGAACTGTTCTCCCCGCAGCTCGTACCCCCGTGCCCAGGGGCCGGGGCCCCGCAGGCTCTGCCGGAGGGGCAGGGCGGCGGGGACAGCCGTGTCCCCAGGGCCCGGGGGAGCGGCCGCCCCACCCGTCGGGGCGGGCTCGGGCAGGCCAGGTGAGGCGGCCCCGGCCCTGCCTCTCCCCGCTGCCGCAGCTCCTGCCCTCGCTCCCGGCCGGCCGGCGCTGCGCTGGGGCTGCCGGCGGCATGGCGGAGTCCCAGGTGCTCCTGCTGGACGAGCTGCACGTCAACGAGAAGGTGACCGAGGCCCAGGCCCGCTTCTACTACAGCGAGGAGCAGCGCCGAGCCCTGGAGGCGCTGGTGACCCGCGGCGAGGCCGCGTACCGGGAGGCGCTGAGGAAGGAGCAGCTCCGCGATTTCCTCTCCGGCCGGGAGCTGCAGGAGCTGCGGGGCGGCTGGCGGGGCTACGATGACCCCCGCGAGGGCGGTAAGGTGGCGCGGGGGCCCGGCGGCGAGACCCTCTCGCTGGCCTACTGGCCCGAGTGCTCGGACACCGAGGTGCCCCCGCTGGACCTGGGCTGGACCGACAAGACTTTCTACCGCGGCATCAGCCGCGTGTGCCTCTTCACGCACCCGCGCAAGGAGGAGAA
Organism: Dasyornis broadbenti; assembly: GCA_013397935.1. Taxonomy (NCBI): domain Eukaryota; kingdom Metazoa; phylum Chordata; class Aves; order Passeriformes; family Dasyornithidae; genus Dasyornis; species Dasyornis broadbenti. Next base: position 483,214 of record VZRN01000630.1, read on the forward strand.
CGCGCCGCACCTGAAGGAGGTGGTGCGGGACATGATCCAGCAGGCGCAGAAGGTACGGCCCGGGCCTCGACGGGCCAGCCCTGGCCGCATTCAGCCGGGCCGAGGGGCTGGCTCGGGGTGTGGGATGGAAGGCAGGCGAGAGCCGCCGCGTCTGGGCTTCCCTCGCTCCAAGGCAGGAGCAGCGCGTTGGCCAAACAATGGTTGACGTCCACCAGACAGGGCTTTCCCTGCGCCTTGTGGCCGGTTGTGTCAGGCTTTGCCAAAGCTGATGCCTGTGATGGGGTTCATACTCTGCACACCCCCTTCAGCTCCCCTCAGCTGCGGTTCTGTACCCGTGGCTCGGGTTGTCCTTTCCCGGCCTCATTGCCGGGTTCAGAGGAAGGCAGGTCATGATGCTGTTACAGCCACCCCTCCGGTGTGTGCAGGTACCCCTAGCTAAAGACAGGGCAGCGTGTTTGTTTATGGGATGGTGTTTTCTGGGTCTGTTTTTTGTGATCCCAACGCCATCCAGCCTGGACTGCAAGTAGCCAAAGTGCAGACTGTGTGCAGCTGCTTCTCCCATTTGTCTTTACCTGGAAATGACTGCTGGTGATGACAGGGCACCTCTGGCAAGGAAACAAACCAGCCATGATGCTACAAGAGCTTGCCTTGAACAGGTGGGGGCAATGACGAGGTTTTTCATCACCCACCCCGGATGTGGGTGAAGTTCCCAGGGAAGACCACCCAGGAAAAGATCCCGCTCTGAGTTGACACACCTTTTGGGTAAAGGGGAGAACAGTGTAAGAAACTTCATTCCTGCACTTAGTTTTGCAGCTTTCTGGTTTTTCTGTTTTATAATTCAGCAGTTATTTCCTCCTCCACTTGCTCCCCTCTGCCAGCATACACTGCATGCACAACTTTTGCAGACTTGTTCAAACCGAATCTGCCGGGAAACCCAGGAAACTTTCCAGAGAGGCATTAACTTGGTGGGTGATCTTCTCAGCTCCCTGCTCTCAGAAATTGTGCACACCTTGTAATTCTGTTCAGCGACTGGTGTGATCAGTCATTTAGAAGACAGAAGCTGTAAAATCCTTACACTCCAACGCAGTGCAACTTCACATCCTCTTTGCACTGCTACAAAGGCTTCTGTAGACTGTGCAAGAACTGAGAAAGTTTGTTTATTTCAATAGCTGTGCCTGGCACCTAGAAATAATTAATTCCTTTGTAGATTTTTACTTTTTCACTAACTGGACAAACTGTGCCACTCCCAGCCCAAAGCTGATTTCATGTTTAACAGCCATTTGAGTGTTTAATGGTCCTTTTCATAGATAACTATGCCTATTGTGTTTAGCTGTGTTTACCTGACAGAAAAAAAGTCTCCAGGTAGCAGCTTTTTAATCAGCAGATGGGAATGGGGGTTTGTTGGGTTTGTTTTTTTCCGAGGGGGGTCTGAACAGATACTGGTAATATGTGGCACATGTCTGTGGGTGGCTTATCATCAGTGTTTTACAAACATATGTTAATTAAGCTACCTTGCTGCAAGGAGATTAGCGAGCATTAACTTGCCAATCTTAAAATTCCTATGGAGAGCTAGGCACACCTATGGGCCCTACAGATAAGTTTATTATCCATAGGATAGGAAGAGAAATGGGGAAAACCTCTTGCAGGGGTAGACACTCGTGCTGTGACTTGCTGTACTTGAGAACGCTCCTAGGTGATCTTGACAGATCAGCAGCAGTGGCAGGGGTTTGAGATGGCAAACACAACAGCAGGTGTTGCCCAGGGCAGGGTTTGACTGCTGTTTGCAATGGGCCACACTCTTGCAAAGAAGCCCGAACTGAGCCAGGGCCCCACAGCCTGGAAGGGCTGGTGCTAACAATTAATGGTTTGTCCAGGACGGGCTGTAATTTCGGCAGTTGTTACACTCGTTGCAAATGGAGGGGCTGGAAAGAAAAGAAGTTCATGCTTCTGCTATCCATTCCCTATGTGGATGTTCTTTCCTCAAATGAATATTACCTGGCATCCTTGCCAGAGCAGAGGGCAGAGGGAGCATAACAGGCCTGAGTTAATGCATGAACTGTTCACGCCTTTAATTATGATTTGCCTGTGTATGACATTGTTCAGAAATAAAGTGGCACAAGTTCACTGCACTTTAATTTTCAGAGGTTCTGGTAACATTGCCTGCATCTTGCTGGGAAGGGAGAACCAAGGCAGGACCTGAAATCCAGCCTAGTAGAAGTTACTGAGGGACTTAGTACAATGTAGCTCCACCACAGTTCACCTGGAGCCGGAACTTAAATGTTAATGATGAGCATAAATACCATGTCAGCTCATCCTTCTTTCTCTGACAAAAGCTGGTGTAAGCACTGCTGACAGAAGGAGCCTGATGGAGCAGATGTGTTGGTTGCTGTTGGCTGTACAAGCAGAGACTCAGCAGACACAGTGGGGGACGTTTACTGTGGCATCACTTCCCCAAAAGCCTTTTGTTCAAGGGCATTTTTCATCAGAAAGTAGTCTCTGGGGACAATTATTTCCTCTTCCTTAGGGGGCTCCTTCAAGAGAGCTGCTCCTCTTCCAAGTATCAAGTGAAGAAAATGCTACTGTTTGATTCAGTATTTAGCTCCATTTACACCTGCACGGCTGGACTTAACTCCTGTGATGCCCAGCACCTGGGAAATTAAAATTTAGGCAACTCTATTCCCAGCATAATGTCAGCATGAGAGCTCTGACCTGGCAAACTGATGTTACACAGAGGGACTAGGAAAACAGTAGTTTCCTTCATTGATAACCTTTCAAATGTTGGGAAGAATAACTCTTTCAAGCAGAAAAATGAATTGGTATTTCTAATGGTGTAAAAGATACATGTTTTGTCTTTCTCTCCCTTTGTGTAAGATCAGCATTAAAGTTACCCATAACCTTCTTGGTTTTGTTGTTACTCATCCTATAAATGTTCAGGCTTGTCTCTCATGTCAGTGAAACCTTTTGTGTTTATGTAAAATCTATACCTGGAAAGAAGGATTGGTTTTATACCAGAAAAACAGTGCATGTGAAGAGAGGGAATGATTGTTTTGCTTCCAAATACTGAACACACTCCGGTCTATTCCTGGGAAATATGAGTTGTTCATATTTGAGCTTTATAAATCATTCCTTGGGGAAGCCAACCCTGAGAGCAGACTTTTCACAGGGAATTGGGGCAAAAAAAGGAAAATAAAAATCACATTGTTTGCACTATGCATTGTGGCTGAGGATTCAGGCCCTGATTCCTCTGCATAGTCATTCTTCCATTATACATCTTCAGGTTAAGTGTTAAAGTTGTGTTTTCAGTCTTTTTTTTTCAATGTATTTCCAATGTCCTTCCTCATTTAAGTGAATCCTTACAGAGGCAACAGAGGTTTCTCAATACAGGGATAAAAACAGATATTTGGCTTTGGCATTCCTCAGGCTGCTGAAATAAGTCATCATCCCCTAGAAGAAGGAGAACTTTCATAGACATTGACTAAGTTCCTTCCAAAGTGCAGCAGCTAACCCAGAAAATTGCAGTTATTGGTAGTGCTTGGGCATGTACATCCCTCTACTTTTGTCTCCCCTAAAGGCTTCTCCTCCATAATCTGGTATCAGTGATCTCCTTCATTTTACACCAGTGGGATGGGCCTTCCTTTCAGTTCCTAATATTTTATTCAGTTGTCTGTGCACCATCTTCTTGTTTCCAGATCATTGCAGTGGTCATGGATGTATTTACAGACCGGGACATTTTCCGGGATATTGTTGACGCAGCCTACAAGCGCTGGATCCCAGTCTATATAATCCTAGATGAGGAGGGTGCGAAGCTTTTCCTGGAAATGTGCAGATGTCTTGACCTCAGTGACTTGCAGATCCGGGTAAGATACCAATACTGAACCCTTATCTCCTGCAGGTCAATGGCCTTTTGCAGATGTAATGAATCTTGGAACTCGCCTGGACTGGCAAACACATCTCTTCCTCCCTACAAGTCATTTAGAGAGGAACAAGATGGAACACAGAGGTGTTAGAGAGTGGCTTGATAATACAGAATGAAAGAAAAAGGAAAGATTTGGATTTTTTGCCTTTCACCTGAGACAGGGATCTGTTTCTTGGCTCTTGTGACCTAAAAATTCCTGTTTGGGGAGAAAATTATCGGAGGAAATTCTTACAGGTCTTCTGTGTGAGGATTCAGAGTGGAGTCCCAAGTAGCTCTTTGAGTTGTCTGCGTGGAGCCCAGTTACAGGACACATGTAAGACACAAAGTCTTGTGGAATCAAGGCTTTCCTATCCTGCAGTGATCATCCAGGAGTGAATGACCTTACAGTCCTCCTTTGCAGCAGAATTGAAGGGATTGAGGGGCACAGCTGCTGCCCAGTCCTGTACCGGTGTGTGCCTTCACACAGTGCATGCAGCAGAGTCGTCAGTCTGGCTTGGCTGGCAGGAGCAGCCTCAGAGGGATCTCACTCCATTACTTACAGACTGGAATCCTGTGTGTGTTTCTGGTTAGGATTGCATTCCTTGCTTTCTTTCCCCATCTTTTTAGTCACTGTTGCTACTATAGACTTGTTCTGAATACTGAAAATGTTGCTAGGTTGGAAACAACCTATGGGATGCCAGACTCGTCCTTCTTGTGATCCCATTGTTCTGAGCAGCACAGGGGGGAAAATGTGCCTTCTTGCCTGGAGGAAGGGTGGATCTTCCAAAAACACTCAATTAGTAGTTAAAAAAAACCAAAACACAACCAAAACTCAAAAAGCTCTGAAGATTATATAGTCTCATATTAATCATTTTAGGAGAATCATCTTAAACCTGCATGAAAGTTACCTGCATATATCTGAACAGTGCTCCTGGGAACTACCACTCTGCTCTGAGTTTCATCAAAAAAGACATCCAGCCAAGAAGTTTTCTCATCTTTCTCCAAAACAGGCATGGAAGTTCCTTTCCTCTGGTGTCTTTGAAAGCAAGACACAGACATGGTTATAACAGACCTGTTTCAAGTGCCAGTGGAATTGTGTGTCCTAGGCTTGTGTCTCTTTGGTACATAACTGTGAAATCACAGCAGTAGTTCCATTTGCTCTGGTACCAGTTTCCCAGTACTTTTCTCACCATGTCATCATGTAAAGGAATGCTGTCTTCAGTACTGCGTATTTTAACTCCTGGACAGACTGAATGAAAAGATGTCCTGGCATTTAGAAAGAATTGTGATGCTGTTGGAGAGGTGAGTTCCTTTTAGTGGATCTTCTGTGTCTCTGAACAGTAAGCAGTCCCCTTCTGCTCCTCCTCTTACCTGCCTCCATAGGTATCCACACAGACTTTACACTCCTAAACCAGTGATCACGGTGACATGCTACAGCATGTCCTGCAGCAGTCTGGTTGTATAGCCCCTTTCAAGGAGGTACAGTTTGAACTGGTGCCATCAAAAGGAGAAAACTTTTCTGTGTCCCTTCTGTGAGTCCCGTCTTTCATAGCAGCCTGTGCTGTGTTTTGCATTAGACTTCTTCAGCTAAAAATAGTACAAGCTGAGTTGAAGGATCCACTGAGAGGAAATTCTTAACATCCTTTGACCTAGCCATTCACTATTTTGCAGAGCTTCAGCCCACAGATTGCTGACCTTCTAATTTTCCCCGTCTTTTCCCAGATATCTCATACTGGATCTTAAATTCTCCTGAAGGTTGTTACATTTCTCCTCCATTATGACTTAGGTTTTTGTTAGTCTTGCTAAGATCAGTGCAGTCAATTCCTGTGTATGGTTCTATGGAATGACTAGGAAGATTCTTCCTGGAATGGGGAAACTTGTCATTTGCCTCTCAAGGAAGGTGTTCTCTTAGCATCCCACCCATGGCTGCCTTGGATGTAGCTGTGCTGCTGCCTGGGTCAGTGTAGCAGAAACCAGCGTGTGGTGATTTCCTGGCAACAGACTTTGGATTCCTCAAGCAAGGCTAAGGCTTCCCCTTGAGGACTCCCCCCAGCCCTTCCTCTTTGATGTAAGGTGCCAAGGGTTGAAGATCCAGATTTAAAGCAAGAAAACAAGCTGGGCCTCCAGTCTTGTTCAGGCAGAATCCTTTTGTCCCGCATTGTTTGATCACAGAGGATATTGAAACTGCTGAGTTAACTCCATCATTCCCCCATTTCTTACCTGTTGGTCTTTCTCCCGACATCTGTTTTGATGTCTGATTTTCTTCTACAGATTTTCAGCACCAGGGAAAATGTTACCTCCTTTTTGCATTATCATTTTGCTTTATTCTAGAAGATTTTCACCAGTTTTCACCAGACATAGTTTGCCAGCAAAAGAATAGCATATTTTTCTTTCCTGCCCTTCTTCCCACCTTTCCTTTGGAATGCTTGTGCAAGTTACTGAGGGTGGTTTGTTTTCTCAGAAGGTTGCAGCCACATGAGATATAACTCTCAGGTTTAGAGACAAGTTCTGATCCCAGGGGAAGAGAGATGATTCAGTACCTCGGGCTGCAGAGTCACAGTGTTTATTCTGTCTTCTGTCACCACTGGATATTCATTTTGTTCTGTGTTTGCTGCCCTTTTGGTCCCATTGCCCTGTTCATCCAGTGCAGAGTGAGTACTTCAACAGTCCTAATACAGGGAGATTTACTGTTAACACTGCATTTTGCCCTTTGTCTATGTAAAGTGATGGGCGTTTTCACAAAATCCCTGGCTATTGTGTTATTTTTGCAGAGATGGCAAGGTATCATGATCTGCTGACAGTCTCATGGGAGGGAAACTGCTGTAGGATGACAGTACCTCACCCTGCAAAGAGCAGAAGTTCTTTACCAACTCCAAGCATGAAATGAGAAAACCTCAATTTTTGTCTGAAGGCCAGAATTCACTAGAGATGTATTTAAATTCAACCATTGGAATGTTCATGGGTTGTTTGTAAGAGCATGTCTTGTGTATGAGTCGTGTGGCTTCCTGAGCCTACAGGACATGGTTTGTCACACTTCTGTTATGTTTGACACAGGAGGGTTCTTCAGAGATCACAGTGAGTCAGATTTCTCATGGACACAAAATTCATAGCCCCTCAAAAATTCCTCTTTTTTCAGGGCCTGGAGGTGACTGTTCTCACCAGTTTTTAGATAAGTGCTTTTTCTTTTCATGTTTCTGTTAACTCAGACCACAGTAAGAGACACTTCTGCCCAAAGACAGAGAGTTCTCCTAGAGTTCCAGGCAAGCCCAGGGGAATGACTGACCTGCAGGAAGTTCACCTTCACAGGTGAACTGTCACAGGTCCACCTGTATTAATTTTTACATTCATTTTCCCAACATGTAAGGAGTTTCTCCTCTCACTTCAGAAAGTCTAAAAAGTTTTTGCCTAAGAAATTTTTGGAGTTTCCTTTCAGTGTTTTGTGGTTTTCATCATTGATTCCTGCCTCAGATGAGGGAGATGCCGAATGTGACGTGATGCAGTGCTGTTGGTTCTTTAATGGTCTGCTACAGTTCTCTTCTAGGCTGTTTGTGACCTTCTGAAAATGGGAGCTTACAGGGCTCTCTTTTTGTAAAGACACAAATAGATAATACTCAGTAATGATCTTGGCAGGCCGTGTCCCAGCTAGCTGCATTCCATCCTGTTCTACTTGAATACTTGCAAGTTATTGCAAGTATATATAACTTGCAAGTTATTGCAAATAGATATAACTTGCAATACTTGCAAGACTATTGTGTCAATAAGCGTGCCTTTTCCAGCACTGTTCAGGGCAAACACACAGGATAAGTGCACAGTATTTCCCAGCAGCTGTTCTAAGAGGGAAGGCGCACACAGGATTCCCTGGTGCAAGCACTTACAGTCCCTCCCTTTGGGATCTGTCTTGTGTATCCCCCCCACTCAGCCCAGTTTGTAAGCACTACAGTCTGGGTCTGTCAAGGCAGTCACAGCATTACTGACTTTCTAAACTGGGTCTAATTTAGCTTTCTGTGGATTCAGGGTGAGGTTTAAAAATGTGTCACAGTAAAGCAAGGAAGAGCAATTCCTTACTATTTGTATTAGGATGCTCTGTCAGGCTTTTCTGTTAGCAGTCGTGCTAAGCTGCAGCCAGGGAGATGTGAGTCACTGCTTGTGATCAGGAGTGGTGCGAGTCTGTGGAAGGGAAATACGGACGTTGAATGCCGCCTGCAGCTCCCATGAGCCAAGATGTGACAAAACAAACCCTAAGCAGGCTCCTGCAGCAGTACAGATCTGAAGGGGTCACTTGTGTCTGGGGAGCTAGCTGGTTCTCTACCCAAAACACTTGTTACTGCTGTAACTCTAGGGCCCTCGAAGATGCCTGCAATCTCACCTCATTTATATTTGTCTTTCCTCTTTTGTTATTGTGCAGTCGTCGGTGCATGAACCCAGGCTTGCTCTGCCTCTGTACAGCTTGATAAAGCAGTCTACAAGTGCTCCAAGATCCTTCAAGGCAGAAAATATTATACATATAACCTGTTAAGTGACTTGATGTTTATATGACTTTGTGCTCGTTTTCTGCATTTCAAGATGCATTAATGCACTCCTGTACCTGCTTTATTCAAGGAGCTTTACGTGCTGAGCTGTTCAGTTCTATCCCCTCTGTGCCTTTTGAAGTGTTATGTACAGCTCAGTTACTGCAGAAATTCAAGTGTGCTTTCTTTCCACCAAAAGAAGGTGATAGAACATGCAAACACAATAAAATCCACACTTGTTATATGCTGGGAAACTTTCTACTCACACAGGCTGGTACTTGTTGATTCACAGGAATACAAATCACGTCAGAGCTGTTGACTGACTTCCTGTCTCATGCAGTCAGCATACCGTGATTTGGCAAATCTCACATCCAGCATTAATCAGCAAGGAAAAAAATGATTTCAGGTGATCAGCCAGCCAACTACAAATGTTATTCTAACGACTGGAAAGGGCACCCTTTCTCCTGTGCTCTACCCAACCTGCATTCAGCATCCCACACGTATGACTCACTGCTAGGCCTTGGGCAAGCCACTTCATCTTTTTCTTTCTTAGGCTCCTCATCTTTGAAACAGGCTAATAATACTTTCAGCAGTGTTGGGAGCATTAATTAGCTAGTGCCCACACAGGACTCCAGACAGATCAAGCAATAGCTGAATGCAAAACAATAGTATCATCAGTTACTGTTAGTCAGAATTTGTATTGCCACTGCTGTATTCTAGTGGGGGAAATAGGAGCAGATTCAGGAGGTAAAAGTTATATTCAGAAAAACAGCTTTTGAGAGAAATCTGCATTCTTAGAAGCAGTCATTCCTGCATGCTGATTTCTATAGCCTGTCAATGTTTAAGCTGTCAGTGAGGTTTATGGTAATAGGACTCAGCTCTTTGTGGGATCTGAGGCTGTGCTGGCATTAGCCAAATCCTCCTGATTCTTCTGCTCTGTAGATGGGGGAAGAATGAAGCAAAGGTGAATTTACTTTCCCAGAACATCTTACAGTATGCACAGACACACATCTGTTGTTGAAAATCATGTAAACTTAACTGTGTCTCGTAGTGCTTTGGTTTATTCCTTGTAGGTTTACTGACCAAAGGGTGTGAGATGTTAGGTTTGGGGAGAGGTATTCTATTTCCAGCTACTTCCAGTCATTGTAGGAGAAGATTCTCCTTCCTCTTCTTCTTCAGAAATTCTGCTTCACTGATGTATTCAGGACAGGAGTAGAGACACTTCTCTGACAGCATTGTCTTGCCAGTGGGCTCAGTGAACAGCTGAAGACAGCAGGCAGGGTTTCGATGATGCTGACCCTGTGGACAGGGCTATAAATGATGGAGAGGAGTGACCTGTATAGACAGGGATGACAACAGGACTTGCAGCACTGTGCTTTCCTTTTGCAGCCCTTCTGCTGGCTGATACTAAATGAGCTGTAGTCCCAGAAGTAGTGAGATAATGTGAGTGACATGTCAAGACTTGGAGCTGGCAATTATCCACTTTTCTGCCCTATTTATTGTGACATTTTGTCTTTTCACCTCGCTGCTAGAATATCCGCATCCGTTCTGTGACAGGAGTTGGGTTCTACATGCCGTCAGGGAAGATCAGGGGCACGCTGGCATCCCGGTTCCTGATGGTGGATGGTGAAAAGGTGGCCACTGGATCGTACAGGTGGGTCACTCTTGCTTAAGGCATTAAGGTCTGTATTTAAAGAATGATCATGACTTTGCTTGAGAGTCTTCTTCCCATGTCACCCCCCGTTCTTATCCCAGCTTCTGTAATCTGTGTGGCACCTGTAGAAACTGGGGTAGGACAGCAGAGAAGGTGGCATAGAGCCCTTCTCAGAGATTGGCACATACCCACGCAGGCAGACCTTGTCAGGCTGCTGGAGACAGTTCCGCACTGCATCAGGTCGGGGTCTACAGGGACTCCCCACCGGGCTCCCTGCTCAGTTCTCTTCAGTGAGGTTTTCAGTCCAGAGACTCTTCCTGTTGACACAGTGTTGCTTTTTTAAAAGAGTAATCTGCCCTTCAGAGTTTCAGGGCCTTTTCTCCCAGATCTGGTCTGCATGTCTAAAGCAGAGCAATAATGTTGTGTCGTGTCTCTGTTGTGACCCACCTTGCCAAGGATGTATGTGCAAATGGCACAAAGCTACATATTCCCATGTAGTGTCTTAGGTTTTGTTGGGTGGGCTGGCTCAAGTATGCACCCCGAAATTTCATGTTGGTTCTGTTTCCTCCTCTTAGCTTCACATGGACTTCATCTCACATTGACAGAAACATCCTACTGGTCTTGACAGGACAGCACGTGGAGATGTTTGACATTGAGTTTCGTGAGCTCTATGCCATCTCAGAGGAAGTTAATTTGTACAAGGAGCTGGGTATTGCCAACCCATTCCATCTTGGAATTGGGAAGCCAGGCCTTCATTCCTCCACTGTGGCTCGGAAGTTCATTAACCCCAAGTATGGTTTAGTAGCAGGGGCAACCCGTGGTAATATGATGCTCTGGGCTTCACGACACAGGCAAGATAATCAGGGAAATATGGAAAAGGAGGAAACAAGCGAGTCAAAGAAACGGTTAAATCAGTTCCTGAATGACTTAGTCACATTGGAGCAAGTGTTCCCGGAAATAGACCCACCTCTGGAGAGCTTGAACAAGCTGAATCGGAGCCCCCAGAAACTGCTGTCCCGGCTCCACATGGACCTGAAAAATAAATCCAAATCCAGAGAGTCTATTCGTGACATAAAGAAGGAAGAGGCACAGACCAATGCAAAGCAAGGGAAAAGGTTTGCCAGTGGGCTGTTCAGTCGCAAGGCCAAACGGTCTCCAGGCTCAAGCATTGAGGCCAACTCTTTTGCCAGTGAGGGACACTCAGGAGAAGACCTTGGGAACATGAAACTGGAATATGAGAGGCTGAGCCTTGGCCATGCTAGTGTTCGGAGCACCGGAGGCAACTCAGGTAAAGCCTTTTACCAGCAGATTGTGCTTTCTGTGTCCCTTGTTCTGAGTTTGGCTGATTGATGCAAACGTACCCATTACAGGCACTTGTGAGTAGATCCTCTTATTCCCTCTGTATCAAAATGAGCGAGATCAAAGAGTAGAAGTTGTATCAAAAGATACAGGCAATTTAAGGTGAAAGCAATTTAATGGCAGTCTTACTGTAAAGTTGGTACTTCTCACGTGGGTGTTTCTCGTACTTCTCAGCAACAAAGGTGAACGTTGCCCTGTGTAAAACAGAGTGCTCCGTTCAGGAAGTGCATTTCCCTAACAAACAGCAGCACTAGGTTCACTATTGTAGTGGCCAGCAGGCCACAGATAGACTTTCAGTGGAATCCCTCTCCTTTCCTCATTAGAGTTTTGTCAGGTGTATTTACTGTGACAAGTTCCTGGTGGAGAAGGGAGGAAAAAGTGTTTATGTTGCTGTGAGGGGAAAAGGAGTGGAGGAAAGGGTGCAAGTCTTTTTGTTTTGCTCCTTTACCGCCTTCTGAAATGGGGGAGGTCATGAAAATAGAAGCTACAAAGAAGTAGATCACTAGATCTCAACTTTCCTTTCTTTGCTAATGCATGATTGATATTTTCACTAAGTCCTTCCAAGGCTTCAATCAGTTGAAGACACAAATGACAAAGATTTCTACCAGTTTATGAGTTCACAGCTACCTCCTCAACATTTTACATGTTTTGTGAGATTGAAGTCAATCTTCGAACTATTCAGCCTGATTGTCTTCCTCTCAGTGAGCTGTGCTGGCTGTCAATACATCCTGCACCATCAGGAAAATAAACTAGGTCCAAGGAGAAAATGTGTCCTCCACTTGTCTGGCCAGAGACCATTGTGTGCTCTGATGGATGCAAAATGCAGATGTAGAGAGACTGGATTCCTTTGCAGCTACCATGACGTCAAATGGAAAGACATTCTCTTGAGACCAAGAAGAAAAGCAGATCTTGGGACACTCAACAACACTGATTAATTAGGTTCCTGGAAATATTTCTGGCTGAATGAAGGACAGACTCAAAGATACCAAATGAACACAAGAGAGAGGAACTGTAAGAAGGCATGGCTAGTTTATTTACAACTTCAGTAGATCCATTTTAGGATCAGTATTTGGCATTTGGGGAGGCAGAAGTAAACCCTGGTCTAAAGAAGTCCCTCTCCAAGTGTCAGGCTTGAGCCCAGACAGGATGTGCTGGTGGGCCCCATTCCTCAAAGCCAGGAAAACCAGAATCGGTGCAGACCTGTGGGGAGATGTATGGGCATTTCCACTCGCTGGAAGGGACCTGAGGGCTTGCACTACCCTCTAGTGACAGAAGGAGAGAACTGTGCAATCTCTGATTCGTCAGCACTTTGCAGTATCAGAGATTCGCACTGTCACCTGTTTGAAAGCAGCCGGCCTGGCATTGCCACAATGTCGTGATGAAATCAGGCCCAGCTTAAAGCACAGAAGAGGTTGATGTCTCTGGTTTCACAGTGGGGCACTGCACGGTGGATCTGTGCCAGACAGGCTGATGCTTGGGCTAGACCATTTCCACAAAGACATTTCCTTGCTATTATGTTCAGGTTTTATTTATTGCCGCTGTTACTTCCTGCAGACTGCCAACTCTTTCAATAAGGGGGAAAGGAAGAATTGAGAACAGGTCCAGGGAAGGTGCTGAAGTCCAGCACAGCAGCCTTCCCCTGTGCTTCTTCTGACCAGATAAATCTTTCCAGTGAGCCCTTGCCAGCATTTTTGGTTTATGCAAATTGAGAATGCCTGTTCATGGTGACAGTGGGAGACTCCAAAGCTTCTGAAGTATGGTGTAAGTAGACTGTGGCCATCTGGTGTCATAAAAGGCTGGAGGAAGATCATGGCTTGTGTGATGCTTTTGAATTAAATCATTGTTCTTGAGAGAAAGCGCCTCTAGTCTAATAGTCCCAAAGTGGCTTGTGAACAGAGATGGTAGAGAGCACATTAGGTGGATGGTGGCTCACGAGGAACAGAAAAAAAATTCATTACCCAGAAGATCCTGCAGCTGCTTGATCAGTAGCATATACATCGTTAGGATTTAATAAAAAATTCTTGAACATAAACATGGAAGAGAATTCCAGCTTCAGTATAAAGATAGGATGCACTTTGTTCTTGGGTAACTTTAGGGCTGACTTAGTTTTAAAAGTTGAAGTTGTCTTTGAGTAAAAACTAGTAAAAACTGGTGCTGTGATACTCTGGGTGACAGAAGGGTGGTAAGAAGTGGAAATGAAGGAGAAGGTACTTGGTATGCAGGCAGGTTAGGATGCAATTATTCAGAGCTTCACAGCTGGAAATAGCTGCCCTTACCTTTTGTAAAGATTAAACAGCACACTTAAGCCCCGTGGGCCTGCCTGTGCACACATCCTCCAGAGTCACTATTAATTCTCTAGTACCACAGAGACACAGCCCCCTTGCAAATGTGTGCAGAGACCAGATCCACAGCCAAGCAGCTCATAGAGTAATTGAAAGACATTATTCAAGCAGGCTGAAAGTCAGATTCAGTCTTGTAGGAGCAAATGGTGATGAAGAGAATCTGAACTGAGAAGGGAAATGATGGAAGTGCGCGCTGTGGTGGAGTCTGAAAATCTGATGCAGTATTTACACGCTAGAAAAGGATACCTCCAGTCCTACAAGGAGTCTGGAAAATACAAGGACTACAGATAGTAATGGCCCAAACTAAGTACCTGAATTAACACCCTGAGATGTTGTCCTAGCACATTGCATGGAAATTGTACTTTGTTTTACAAGGCTTTCCCAAACCACATCATCAAATTGACAGAACTCTTCAATTTCACTGTTGCCTGCTTAGGAACACAAGGGCAGCTCTGAACCTCACCAGAATCTTGTTAATTTTAAGCTGGTGCTGGGCAGACTGCGATCAGCAAAGACAGTGATGTCTGTGTGCAGTTTCTGGGAAATACTGCAAAAACCTGAAAGCTGTGCGCCTTCAGAAAGTGCTGACTTTTTGTTTAGTGTTTTCCCTTGGAAGAAGCAAAGTGGGCTTCTGCAGAAGGGTCTGCTGTCCTGAGTTGCTCCATGCATTGGCCTTCATTCCTTGTGAGGGATGGCTGCAGAACACAGACACTTCACAGTGATGCCTTAAAGAGCCTTGCAAAAGCCTCTGCTTACAGAACACACTTCTGCATCGTGCTTGAAAATACTACACTGGGGCATCCAGACCAACATCTGGCTGTCACGAAGGAGACCAGACAGAAGTGCAAAGATTGAAAGGTACAGATACTGGGAGCAGAAGAAATTCATAGAGTAAGCAGTGAAAAAAAACATGATTATAAAAAATTGAGGCAGCCTACTGTGCTACTTTAGTGAGAGACCTTGAGGCCTTGGATTTGTCTTGCAATGCTGGAAATACTTGCACTTGAGATGTTTGAAACAAAATGTGAAAAAACCTCTACTGAGAATGTGTGTGAGTATCAAATGGATGAGATGACCTGACTTAGGTTTTTGGGGTTTTTTCCCATACCTCACTCTTTGGAAAACTTCCCACCCAAGGCATGGCCAGACTATTTTTCAGTGCCAGCTGGGACCTGATGGTACCACTGAAGCTGGACTGGGTACAAGCCAAAGCCTGGAAATACTTCTGCAGTGGTTTTCTCCACAATATACTCTGCATTTGCTCTTATCTGAATGTCTCTTCATTTCAATGCAGTAGAAAAAATCCACGAGAGAGTGCAGAATAATGTAGGTCTAACACAAGGTGTATAGTAAAAAATGAGAGTGGAGTGTGTGAACTTTATCCAGGTCTTACTTACCATTAACATTACTTTAACTTCTTTTCATTCCAGGTAACCTGAATCCAAACTCCACTATGAGCGACAAAAACAAACAATCCACCTGTGTGTTATCTTGACTGGGAGGGATTGTGTGGAGAACTAAAGACTGAACAAGCTGGAACAGTAACTTCCTGATTGATTTTGAACCTACAGCCATGTCCTCATGCAGGGATCTGCAAAGGCACTGCAGGTCCTGGATGCACCTGGCACGCCCAGCTAAAGCACATTTACTGGGTGAAGAGCAGACTTGGGATAGCTGGTCCCTTAAATGAGGGTTTGTGATGAATGTATTAGTCCATATGTCTATGTGCACACGTATTTTATATATAAAAACAACTGTGATGACTGGTCTCAGAGCTTGCTCTGTGTCCAGAGAAATGCAGGAGATTTTCTGACTTATTTGTGCTGCTACTTCAGTCTGTGTAGCTACAGGCCTGGAATCACTGTTGCATTGTTTACTCTACTGCACTGCAAAAATGTATTGATCTGACTGGCTAGAAGGCTGAATCCAATTGAAGTGGGAAATTCAGGGTGAAATAAGGATGTTTACAGACAGCCTGGCAATCCTTTGTCCACAAGGGTTCTTCCTGTAGATTCCTGTTGTCACTTACCCACGCAGGAATGAGTGGTCTGGGAGAAGGGTTTAGCAAACAGTGGCCAACAGATCAGTATGTGAACTCTTTCATGTCAGAAATGTAGCAGTCAAACAAAGTGGTTTAGCAAGAATGTGGTAAAGAGAAAAAATGGGATAAAAGGGAATGTTTAATGTGCAGCTGAGACTGGGTCAGGAGAAATGCCTAATAAGGGGCACTGGGCAGGATCTGGGAGCAATAATGCAGACTTCAGTGGCTGTCATGAAATCTTCCTTGTTGCTAATTCAGCAATGCTTTTACCATGAATGGAAACTGAATGATTAAGGAGCACATCCTTGAGGGTTGGAAGGGGAAGCAGAGGAGGTATGCAAGCTTATCAAATGTCTTTTTTTGTTGTTTTTTTTTTTTTTTTAAGGTAACCTTTCCAAAGTCTAAATCATGCTGAAATTGAGAGCTTTGATCCATAAGAAGCATTGTGTGCAATCAGACCAAAGGCCATCTGATGTGCTGTTCTGCCTCTGCAAACAGCCTGTAACAGGTGATCACAGAGGCATAAAATACAAAGCTTGTATATGCAGAGGTCTTCCTCTGACACCATTTCAGCAGCCTGTGGACTTGCTGAACTTTCTGGCAGTTCCATCTGGACCTGGCCTTAATGAATGCACTTAGTCCCTTTCTAAAAATCCTTTTTTACTTTTGGCCTCCAAAGGGTTCTGTGGCAGCAAACCCTAAATTCATTGCGTGGTACAAAAAAGAACTGTTGTCAGGATATTTTAATGGTTTCTTGATGATTTCCTTGAGTGACCCTAATTCTTCCACTGTCAGACACGGTGATGACCAGCCCTATTCCTTGTCTCCTTGCCGCCTGTGATTTTACAGACCTATAGCATTTATGTCGTCAGTCATGACTTTTTTTCCAGTTGCAGGTTCACAGTACTCATAGCTATGGGATCTGACTGGCGCTTCTGTCCTCTTGTCCACTATCCCTTTTCCAGTTCCACTCACTATCAGAGTGCATAAACAGTTTGTTTCTGTCTCTACAGTGTGAGGATTGACATTTCACTCTGCTTTCTTGCCACTTGAATGACATACTCTGCTGTCATAAGTCCTCTTGTGATACCTAAAAAATTAGATCCTAATTTTAAGAAGACACCTGAAAAACTAACATGCCTACTTGCTAAAAAAAAATTCAAACATCAGAAAAACACAGGTTTAGTTTTCTTGCTTTTTGTTTAGAGAAACCATCTGGGTTTTTTGCTGCACAACGAATTCACAGTAAAGGCAATTGATGCACTCCCAACACAGAAGAAGCTGATCCAAAGACTCTTCCAGGTGCTGGGTTGCAGTAGTGGTTGTTACTCTCAAAGAGCTGTCTGAAGCTGATGATAAAATGCAATTCGATTGGTTCACTGACTGATTAATTGCCTTTCCTTGAGGTATGTTTAACTGGAATGGCAAGTCTGTGTTACTCCGTTTACCCTGCAGAATGTCTTGAGACACTAAAGCACCAAAGGTGTATTGTGCCCTCTGTTAGACACGTCTTCACTCAGTGGGTTAAATGCTTGCTACTCTAGATCATATTCTATAAAGCCTTCTGGGAATGAGCTGCAGTTTTACAGCTGGGTCTGTCAGCTCATATTGTGAGCACTGTTTCATAAAATTGTTCCTGGTAATGGGGAAAAAAGGCGGTGTTGGAAATGACACCACCGCTTGGCTGTAGAAGTAACTTGATAGCTGAGTTATCCTGCTGACTTCACGTGGGTAGCTCATGTGCCAAAAGCTACATGCTGTGTTCATAGGATTGTTGAGAGTGATTTCGTTTTGCCAACTTTGGTTACTCTCCAGACATTTGCGAGAGTTTTTTTTTCTCTCTTTGTATTTATTTCACTTTGTTGGCAAATGTGAGATATAAATTTATTAGGCTTATGTTGTTCCACTTTTTGTTCTGGTAAGAACAGTGTCATCTGGTGCTTCCTTGTCCTCCCAGGCTTTTAAAATATTTATTTTTTTAATTGTGCAATAGGTTAATTAAGTAATTAGCACCATGTTGATATAAATGGTCAGGTTTTCCAGGAAGTCCTTTATCTCCTTGTTGCTTCATCTTGGGTGAAGTGACTTCACAGTCCAAGAGGCTGATTTCACTTGCCCTTCTTTTCCTTCTGTGCTTTACTTTCTCTTTCTATGGTGGCTGTTAGAGCTCTTTTCTTTAAACTCCTCAGCTAACAGGATCTCCATTCCAGAAAAATTCTCTCATCTGCTTGTCTTCTTTGTTGCTCCTGAGATGTAGTGTTTCAGAAAGAATTTGTTCTCAAATTCTTTCCATGGAAATCAGTCTCATGCCTTGACTCCAGGGGCTAGTAGAATTCCTTAGTCTTATCACGCACTGCTTAATTACTTCATTTGAGAGAACAAACTTGCTTTTTTGCATGATATAAATCTGCTCCTTAAACTCAGCGTGACTCTGAGGATGCACGCAGCCTTGTTGATCCAGAGTGGAGGTTTCAGGCTCTGGTGGAACCAGTTCTTCCCTGAAGATAAAATCAGCTGATCTTGAGCTATTTGCTTGCTCCTGTGGCACCAGAAGTGAGCCTGGGTGAGGTGCCCCCATTTATTTTGACTAGTTTTTGCTAATTGTGGTTCTTGATCAGTGCTACAAACCTGAGGCTGTGACCTGTAAAATGAACCTTTCTTGCTCTCCCGATAAAATGTGGTTGATGGTGCGGGGGCTCAGAGGGGCAGAGGGCTGTGCTCAGGAATTACCCTGGCAGTCTGCTGGCAGAGGTAGAAGGTACAGCAGTCTTCAAATAAGCTGTCATTTGGTCCTTGCCCAAAATGGCCCCTCTTGTAACCAAGCTGCCAACCTCCCAAGGGGTGGGAAAGATGGGAGGCAGTTGTTCTGGTGCTACTCAACAGAGCCAGAGTAGCTCTCTTTGGCAGCTGCATCCTGACCCTGCACAACCCAGGAGGATGCCTGGCCTCTGGATGGCTTTCCCTCTTTGGCTGTGTGGAGCACCATGGGGCCTACAGCTGGGTTTGGGCAGAAAGCAACAACGCTGGGGCTCAGGGCTCTCTCTTTGTGGCCTGAAATGGTGAGTGGCTCAGAAGGAGCCTCTTGGCTGAATGTGTGCCTTCTGTGTTTCTTTTGGTATGCATTTGTATATTTAATGTGTATGTGTCCAGTTAATTATGCAGGAGACCTTTTCTAAGTCAAACAAATAAACTCTTCACTGTGTTACATTTAGATACTGCGTACTGTAAATTCTCTGCTACAGTTCCTGGGTTGGGGGGATTTTTCTTGTTTATTTGTCAAGAACCTGTACTGTCTGGATTAGAGCAGGTTTCTGTATAACAGGCGAATGTCTTTGGTCAATGTTTGGTGGTACTTGTTACAAGAAATGTGGGCAGCTGAATTCTCCACAAGTACTGTGTTCTGTGGCCTAGAGTACCTTAAGAGAGACGAATTCATTCCTGCTTTCTTGCTGCTGGAGTAGGCTGCATCAGATGTCCACTTTAGTTTTTTTTCTTCCTTCTTCTTTTTTTTTTTTTTTTTTTATTCCTTTGCAGCTCAAGTGTATCTTGCTGCAGCTACAAATGCACCTGACAAAGTGCCACCTCGGTTTCCCTTTCCATCTTTCTTATATAATTTGTACCCATCAGCAATGACATTTAATTTATGAAACTGAGTCCCTGTGCTACATTTCAGTTTTACCTGGTACAATTTAATCCTTGACATTTAAGTAACTCACAAGCTCTTGTTTCCCATGCTCTCTTTGTTTGTGTGTACAAAAGCCTGTTTTAAAATTCCTGACCATGTTTCAGAATAAATCCAACCTCTATTTTACTTTTGGGCATTAGGGTACATAAGAAAGTATTTGCAGCAAACCAAATCTTCATCTTTCAGTGTTTTCAATCCATGTAGCAATTGCATTTGTACTGTTTAAGAGGTGTCCGTCTAATCCAAGCTTGTTTCACAGGGTATCTCAGGGCTCCGTGGATCCTGAGCTTCTTTCTTTATAGCATTAGCACCACCATCACTTTGTGCCATTTCTTTTTCTGCACTTGTTTTAGGGAGGTTCTCCAACAAAGAGGGATAAGATTGTCCTTCCCTCATTTCACTGCTACTTTAATATTATACTTTTGTTTCTTGATACTTTTATCTGTGCTCTTCAAAATCAGGGAGCAGTCCAGGACTGAATGACCTCTTTGTGTCCCTAGACTTCATGTCCCTTGTCCTTAGCCTGCTGAAGAAATGCAAATTTGGAAACCCTCATTAATAAGCAAGGCTTAGGAAAAGCATAGTCAGTAACTGTAGGAACCGTCTTGGAAGAGAAACCTCTGGATGCAGATGAAATGGTAAAGCCTTTATGCATGAAGCAAGGCTGGCACATGTTTACCCAACTTTGCACAACGTGTATTTCTCATCTTTCTTGCAAGTCTGGGCATGTGTGCTTGGGGAGTTAGGCTACAGAAAACCACGGTGTAACATACAGCACCCAGCATCCAAGTGTGGGCAAATTCGCTGGGCTTTTCAGCAAGATAAGGAAATAAGAGAGTAGGTGGAAGTGTCTGCACGAGAACTTAGGGGCACAGTAGCTGCTGTATCCTAAACTCAAATCACATAAAGTGTTAATGTCTCAAGTTTTGGAGATGTTTCTAATTCTACTCCTTTCTCCCTTTTCAGCCTGCCTGTCTGCAGTATCAACGTCTGCCTTTCATCTGACTTGACAGTTTTATTTTCTTTTTCTAAAACATTAGAAACGTCACTGGTAGGAGAACTGTAGGCATAAAACAGCCCTCCTGCCTGCCTCGGGTAGAGCAGCAACTTCTAGATGACAGGGAGTGCTGAAAGCAATGATTTTATAAACACTGGACTATTTTTTATAGATGCTGAAATTTCACTGGACCTGTGAAATTGCACATAACAAGGAAAACGCAACCAAAAGAATTTGTGCAGAAAGCATAGAGGAAAATTACAACATTTGCATAATGAGGATTGTGGCTGTTACAGAGAGTTTGAAACCTAGAACATAAAAATGAGAGCTGATTTTAATGCACTTACCTACAGAGGCATAGGGAAGGATCAGGGAGGTCAGGTTAAGGATATTTCCATTTGTGAGTATTGACTGCATTCAGGGGGGCATTTGTCTTTTTACTTTATTGAAAGCAAAAGAGCTTCTGAGTTGTGAATTTCCAACATGTAAGAAAGAAAAGTGTGTTGCACCAGTGGGCTGTGGACTGATCAGCATTTCGCACGGGCGTGGGGTGGATTTGGCACGTGGCTGCTGTGTGTTGAATGAACACCCATATTTCTTCAGCTATTTGACCAGACTGGAGTGGCTTTTCTAGCAAGGATATTGCTCTCTGCAGTCAGACCAACAGCCAGGTGATTGCAGGATGCAGCACTAAGATCAGGAGGCTCCAGCCTTTCTGCTGTGATACTTCTATTTAAAAGTGCCCAAAGCGGTACTCCCAGCCTGAGGGCCGAGACACAGGAGCTAAATCTGCATGAGAACACGGGGTGACAATGGAATAGGAACACTTCTGTGAGATCTGGCTGCTGGAACACATTGGTTTATGCTTCCCCTGAGCTGGCTACAGACTCATGGTGGCATGGAGAATGGGGAAAAAGGACTGAGCACACAGGAGAGCAAGCTGCTTACTTGGTCCAGAGCTGGATCCTACACCAAGCATTAGAAACAATGCCAGCAGGGTGTGTGGAATAGGAATGGCAGTTGTCTGTGTCAGCAGAGCTGCAGCAGCACAGCTCTTGGATTTTACAACTTGGCATTGTGAGGAATATAAATGTCCTAGCTGAGGGTTTGTGTAGGCAGGCCCTTGTGTCCGGAGGTTCCCCCCAGCATGCAAGGAAAGGTGAGAGCTGCTGCTTGGTTAGAAAGGGCATTGTTTGGTGGGGGTTGTGCTTAACAAACACAACACAGCAGGGACTATTTTATTATTGTTACGCTCTGGCTTTTCTGGAACTTCACTACAAGAGGAAAGTGTAAGGAACTTCCAGGTACCTGGGATGTAACTTTTTTGGAGGCGATGCTTCCACAAAGAAAGATTATTTAAAAGAAAAAGCCAGTTCCCTGAGAAGTTACAATATTTTTGGCGAAACTGTGTGAAATTTTAAAATGTAGGTGCTAGACAACCTTGGCAAAAGGGCATTTATTTCAAGTGTTTGAAAAGAAAAGCTATTTAAACTTTGAAAGAGCTGTTGGTTTTATCGTTGCAATATTTATGATCCCCTCTTTATAGGTCATGCAACCATTTCCTTAGTTATCCTTAATCTCCTCCCAGAAAATCTTTCCCTTGGCTGACAGTCCCCGTGTGCTGAGCACTTGCACTACAGGAACAGAAAACACCAAATCTAAACAAGGCGAGATCATCTATAGCTGCCTCGCTAAGTGCACAACACATCTGCAGGAGGATCAATTGCTCTGATTCAGCATGGCCATTAGTGACATTTTGCCACTGAAAGGAAGAAAATATCTCTGTTTAGAGTCCTGAGGTGTAACAGCAATAATCATAGACATTAGAATTGGAAAAGGTCACTAGGTCGTCTGGTCCATTGCCTCGGTATGATGCAAGGCAATTCACCAATATAACTCTTCTAGGACTTGATAAATTACGCTGCCTTTCCTTTGAGGCTCTCCTTCACAGTCTAACAAATCTCATAGGAAGGAAGTTAAAAAATAACTTTTTGGAGAGATAGAGTAGGCAGATGTTCTGGCAGGCATTGCACTGAAATAACGACCTGTCTTCTTGTTTATCAAAGCACCTGCCATTGCCCTTTCACAATGAGGACACTGTGATATATTCACTTCCTTTGTTCTGTATTTATGACTTCAGCATTTCAACAAATCAAAGTTTTCTGGAAGGAAAAGCTGGGACGATCTCTACTGCTTTCTCCCCAATTTCCATACCACGTTTAAAGATGTTGATTCAGCTACAGAGCTGAAGTTATGCTTCTGCAAAGCCAGCTTAATTTCCCTGCATCCAGTGAGGTTACACTGGATTTAAACTGGAGTTACTGACAGCCCAGTATGACCAACAGCTTCGTCTTTGCATCCAAGGAGACAGACTCACAAGAACAAAGAGAGAGGCAGACAAGCACAGGCGCCAGCTACAGATGCTGCATCCTGCAGCCAAAATGAGGGTGTTGTTCCAGGCAAGTTCCATCTTGTTTCAAGATCTTCCACGTCAGTAGTGCTTGGTATAAGTAATTGGGAATTTATCCATGCACAGCAGTGTTGTTAACGTGAGGACATCCTTGGAAATGCTGTAGGGTGTTTGCATTGAATATTGCTGCAAAAGCAATTGCTGCAACACAAAGTCTTCTGGAGGTGCTGGGCTCCCTCAATAAACACAGTCTCTCTGTCTTCTTGAACACCTCTCTGGTCCGGAATATCTTGGAAAAGCAGCTTAAATGAGTATTTGCCGTGCTCTTTGAGCACTAGCACTACCTTGTGGAAGCAGGACCATAGGTTAGAACAGATACCAGGCCTGGATTAGGCTCCATGAGATCCTCAGTGGCAATAAGCAATCCAGCAGCAGAAATCAAGTGCGTGGTCCATGCAGAGGACCAAGCAAACAGACTGGAACTGAGCTGCTGAGGGTTCTTGAGAGGAAACACACTTTCTTTTTAGCAAGGTTCTTGAATCCAGAACAGCAGTCATAAAAAAGGACATTTTGCTCTCTTTCAGGAAAAAAATGAAAGCAAGCCTCAACATAATGTTTATTTTCCTCTACCAATCCAAGAGTCTCTTTAGGGAAGGACTAGGAGAAATGCCCTGGCTTTTTCTGAAGTGAGGAAGAGAGAACCTGGTGTTTTTAGAAGGGCAATTTGTGCTTGATGAAATTTCGATCATCTTTCCTTCCTCAGGCAGAAAGAAAATAGCACAGTGGACCAAACACTGTTGTAGCTCCTGAGCAAATGGGTCTTCTTTCTGCAGCCATGCCTGCACACAGTTTTTGAGTGTCTCCATGAAGATCATCTCTCAGTACCAAGAGGTCTTGTAATTGTTCCCAGGTGTGGTCCTGAGGGCTTTGCCCACACAGCCCCACCTTGAACTCCCAGCAATGGATCCCGTGGCAGCCACAGGGAAGCTGCTGGCAGATTTCCATTGAGGAGGTGACACAGAAAGCCGTACCCACAAACCTGGCTTGATTTTTCTGCTCACTGTTGCAGAAGCAGAGCTGGGACACTCAGTGAGTCATGGGGTTTGCAAGTAATCAGGTTTGAGTAGTAAAGAAAAAAGAGCTTGGCTCACCCAGCGTGGCTGCTCTTTGTTCCCAAGCTGCTTGGAGGCAAAGTCATGGGAACAGCTCCTGCCGCCTTCCTCAGGGTTCAGAGCACCTCACACAGGGTGACCCTGGGCCCCTCTGCTTCTCAGCTCTCCCTGCTGGTACTCACGGCCTGCTGCTGTCACCATGTCCCTTCTGCCTCCCCACGCAGATCTCCCGGCAGGGCCTGGCCAGGGCCACCCTGCAGCCCATGAGAGCTCCTGTGGGGCCAGGACAGGCTGAGGAGAAGAGTGCAGCCCATGAGAGCTCCTGTGGGGCCAGGACGTGCCCTTCTGCATGCAGTGCTGGCCCTCAGTCCAAGAAACCTCCCAAAGAGCTTCCCCACAGTTTCCCCACCATCACTTTCTGTCTTGCACTGAAATTTCCAGTAACCACATTTTTTAACTGATCTCAGTTCTATGCTTTCAGCTGATTTTTTCCTCTGTCTTTCTTACTGATGATGCTCCCTTCCAGAATTATTCTCACTTTCTGCCCTTGGGTCCTGCCACCCTGGACTGTGGCCCCTTTGCAAGTGTCAGTGAGCTGTCCAGTTAAAACTCAGATATGCATGGGGTTTCTGATGAGTTTTTTTTATTGTTTTGGTTTTTATAAAAATATGACTCTGCTTCTTCATGAAACACCAGTTTTGGAAACTTTGGGAAGGAAGCCTGTGAAGGGGAAATAATACAACTGCATTCCAGAGTGTATTAGAGTACAAATAGTCATATTATATCCTTAAATTCCTAATAAAAACTGATAGCAACTTTTGTCGTATGTTTTTTTGTTTGTCTTTTTGGCTTTTTTTCTTTTTCACCTGAGCTGCCTGGAGGAGGCACAATTTCCCACACATTAGAAAAGGAAACTTATTTTTCCCCCTTGGGTTTTCTCCTCAGTCTGTCCCCTGTTCTGCAGGTCCCATCCTTGTTTCCTCATCGGTTTTTCTGGCAGAGCATTATTCCTGCCCACTGTCTGTGTCCAGCTCACCAGCCCAAAGAAAGGCAGACGCTTTGCCGATGGTGTTGCTTTCAGTGCTGCTGACAAGTGCAGACAGCACCGTGCTTTCCTACTACGGAGAGCTGCACTTCCAGACTAAGGAGAAATGGCAGCCATTCTGCTTGCTTTGATCTCATTAATAATAAAGAACAGCGGGAGCCCTTTTGAATATGAGGAAAAGCTCAAGTTAAAAAATTAAACAGCATACTCAATTAATTTAGAACCACAGCAAAGCCTTGGAAAGCTGCCACCTTAAATTACTACACAGATACAACTCCCAGAAAATTATAATAATAATAATAATAGTAATGATTTAAGAAACAAAAAATAATCACACGCTCTTGCTGTCCTAATAAGAGTCTGCTATAGAAGGACAAGTGGGAGCTTTCCCCAACATCAGTATTGATCACACATGTGTGATATTTGCCTTTTGCAAAAGCAAGGGCATATATATCATAGCTCCTGTGGCATAGGAAAGGAGCCGGCAGAAATGTGCCTGGCCCTCTTTTTTCTTCAGAACCTGATTTGTCTGTTGGGATGGAGCTGGGTGACATAAATTGGTACACAAATGAGTACTACACATGAAACAGGCTAACTTGGGAGAAATAGAAACTCCAAGGTAGATCTGAACCTTGGAGAATAAAGAAAGAAAGTGCCTGTAGCAGTTACCTCACGTCTTGCTATAAAACTCTAACGCCGTCCTGATGATGAAGGTGGACCTGTGTTGTGGTTTGACCCTGGCCAGATGCCAGGCACCTACAACATCTACTCACTCGCTCTCCCCGCCGCAGTTGGGCAGAGGAGAAAAAAATTAACACACGCAGGGCTCACGAGTTGAGATAAGGAACCAGGAGAAGACGCATGGAGGTTAAAACAGGCTGAACTTAAAGCTGCAAAGTGATTTGTTGCTAACAGAGTCAGAGGAGTAACTGAGAAGTGAAATAAAACCCTCAAAGCCACCATTTCTCTGCTCACCCCCCTCCCTCCTTCCCAGCAGCAGCACAGGGGGACAAGGCATAGGGAGGGTAGGTCAGTTCATCACCCAGATCTTCTTCCGCTGCCCAGGGAGAGGAGTTTTTATCTCTGCATAACCGTGGGTCCCTCCCACAGGAGGCAGCTCTCCATGAACTCCTCCAGTGTGGGTCCCAATCTCACGAGCACCAGCTCTCCCAAACCTGCTGCAACGTGAGCTCCCTCCAAAACCAAGAGATGCCTTAATTGGTTTCTATAACTTTTTGAACAAAAGATATAAATAAGAATACTTTTNACTGATCTCAGCCTCCTCCAGGCATCCACCCCAGCATGGGCACCTCCCCACGGGCTGCGAGTGGATCTCTGCATGCCCCATGGGCCCCATGGGCTGCAGGGGCACGGCTGCTCCACCATGGGCCTCACCACGGCCTGCAGAGGATTCTCGGCTCCAGCGCCAGGAGCACCTCCTGCCCCTCCTTCTCCACTGACCTTGGTATCTCCATGTTGTTTTCCCTCACGTGTTCTCACCTCTTCCTCCTCCTCTGGCTAAAAAGAAGTGTGTGCACTCATTGTTTTGATTTCTTCTTAAATCTGTTATCACAGAGGCGTAACCAACATCTCTGATTGGCCCAGCCTTGGCCAGCGGCGTGTCCATCATCTTCAGAGTCTTCAGAGATTGGTGGTGGTGGACATGGTGGAAGCTTCCAGAAGCTTCCCACAGGAGCCATCTTTGTGGCCCCCCCACAAGCAAAAACTGGGCCAAACAAAACCAACACAACCTGTAACAATAAAATGCTGTAATTGCTTTCACCTACCTATGCCTTGGTTTCCATTTAGAGTCAGCTAAAGGTGTCTCAAAGCAGTTTTGCATGGGCTGCTGCTGGTGGTGTATCACAGCTCCAACCAAGGAAAAATGGAATGGGAATGTTAAAAGTTCATTAAAATCTTGTCTGAAGAGCTGCATAACTGCTAGCTGGTAACTCCTATATGGGTGCTGGTTCACTTTCAGGACTAAACACAGTGAAAGAAACTGGCAAAAAAAAGAACTGTGTAAATGACTACAATATTTTTCAAAATATTCTCCTAATTGTCTTTTTTCATTAAAAAACCTCTACATGTTAGCATTGTTTTGCTGAAAATAGCTGTATTTAAAATAGCTGCAAATAATGTTAATGAAGCATTGTTTTAATATTGCCTCCAGGAAAAACAAAACAAAGTAGTATTATAAATTATTCTCTATTTAAAACCACTGCCGTCATATTAGCAATTCTTTCCCTTTAGCTGTGGGCTGACAAAATTCTTTCTCCCTTTTCCTTCCAACAATATTATGTGAGCATGACAGCACAACAAATTGAAACTTCTGCTAAGCACTTTGCCCAAGACATGCATAAACTGCTCTTGTTTCTATTGCAACTGCACATCTTTCCTGGCTATGACACATAAAAATAGGTAATGTCAAAATAAGCCTACTATATTAAGAACAGTTATAGATGTGGAGGTGTCTGACTGGGACTTAAAGCTCAGGTCCTGAGCACTACAACAGTCATTAAAGATATTTTTACAGTTTTTTGTAAAGCAGGGATGTTCGCACTAATCACGTGATCAACATACAAATTTTAAAATTACATCTGACATCTCCCTAATTTCCTCTGGCTGTTTAATTTCATTCTAGTGTTCATTACTTCCTTTTTCCTTAAATTGTTCTTTTGTGTTTCTTCTTTGCTGTTATGGGTGGCTTAGAAAGGAAAAATAATTGTGTTGAAATCTGCTCTTCTCTATTTTAAATACAAATTACTTTTTTCTATCCCCATTTTTACAGCTCTCAGGCATATGAAGTATTACTTCCTCTCTTTCACTTGTTCCCTGAAAAGTTCCATGAAGGATGCACAAGAATGGCTGAGAAAAGTTCTCACCCCTCAACTGAAAGAAATAAGAAATGCTGAATCCTCAGCAGGTAGCTTTCCTGAAAGTAATTATTAAGATAAATACTTTAAAATAAGAATAGTTGATATTTAAATAGGCTCAAAATCTTTGTAAATATTTATGTTTTATTCCCCACATCTATTGATGCCATATGCCTGCTGAAACTTCCCTGAAGTCTTCAAGAAAAAGGATGGATTGAAAAGCAGCTTCCAGGGGAAAGATGTAAGCAAGAAAATAATCTAATCAGCCTTTGTTTATATATAACAAGAGAACATCAATTCTTCTAGCACTTTTTTATGAATCCTCTTTCAAAGAACGTCAATCTTCTGTTCCAGTGCTGTGTGCATTTTAGGCACCAAGTACAGCATCATATCATCTGTTAAATGTTGTATTTCATGTGAAAACACTTAAAGCACCATAAACAGCACCAGCGCACAGTTGACTGTGGCTTTCCAAAAAGTAACCTTTCTCGTCATGACTACACGGGTAAGTGGTTGGTTCATTTCTGCGTTCACACAACAGCTGCTGCTTAGGGCGTCTGAAGCAGAAAAAGGCAGGGTTAGCAAAGACCTTTTTTTAAGTATCAGTAAGTTTTTAGTGACTGAGTATCCAGAGTTAATAACGGGACATTGTTTTAAAAGCCTAACAAGCCTATAAAAGATCATGTCACTGCACTTTTGGAAATAATAAACCAGTGTCAGATCTTAAAAACCTGGACTCCAAATTCCAAATATCAAAGCTATTTCTAAATTCTTGTCCTCTCATTCCTGCATTCAGAATTGTCCCAAGCTGGCAGCACTCTGTTTGTTTAGACAAGTCCCTTCATGCAGGCTTTTTCTAGTCTGTATCCCTGTCAGATGCAGTATTTAAAACAAGTAAGCTTAATTTTAAAAAAGGTCACGTATTTTCATAACGTAAGATTCAAAAGGCTGTGGAATTGACCCCAACACTGAAGTCTGTCTCTCTGGCTACAATCTGTGTGAGGTTTGATACTTGGGATGTCTGCAGGCAGGGTGCCAGCCTGTTTCTGGGGGAGCCAAAGGACACACTCATACTGCAGTGAGACCATTCTCCAAGGTTACAATGGTTTTTCACATCACTTCTCTATCAGAGAGACCTTCACCTCAAAGAAATCCAACCTATCCCAGCACCTGGAAAGGCACCTCCAGTGGTAGTGTAATACTGACATCCAGTGGATGAAAAAATGCAATTTCAGGGCCCAGCTTGGTCCCATTTTTGGATAGGATTGGCAGTGAGGGAAGTATGAAAAAAACAGGAAGAACTATAGTGTTCCTAAGCATTTGGACTTTGAGAACCAGGAACTAGTCTGGGAACTGTGATTCCTTCCAAATCCACAGGTGAACCTGGGTGGGAACTCCTGAGCCATCCGTCATAACTTCCGACAAACCAACAAAATCTGCTTGCTTTCTACAGTTCAACTTTGTTTTGTAGTGTGAAACTACAGGGACCATGGAGAGTGGTATCTTTTGCTTCTGTGAAACGAAAATACCTGGTTTCCTAGCCTTATGTAAAATAAATATTCCTTCATCTGCTAGAAAATCCCTGAGCAAAACATAGGCTCACAAAAGAACGCCAATAAGGGGAAAGAGAATTTAAGGAGGGAAATTATTTTTTTTCTTTTTTTTCCTAATAGCAAAGACCAGGTCAGCATCTTGGACAGATCCTTCTCTCCCAAAGTATGCAACCTGTACTCTTGATGTGTGAGTGATTTCTGCTTACAACATTAAAAAATACATGTGGATATGGCCAGGATACAGACAGCTCCCACACACTGAATAAATAATAAGGAAGAGAGACAAAGTGCATCCAAAAGTTATACTACTAATTCGTATTGATTTATACAGAGCCTTTTGTATTCATTACAGCACTACAGTAACAAGAATGTACTTATCCAGTATGAAGACTTATTCATATTAATGGAGCTCTTTCCCCACCAATCAATGTAAAAATCAATTACCATTACTGAATGGAGAAGCCATCAAAAGATTCGCTGCTCTTTACTCACTTGCGTGGCCTGAGTTAGCATGGATCTTGTCTGCTGTCTGTGCCACCAGCACACGTGGCTGTGCTGTGCTGGCAGCTGCCTCTCCTGCTGGTGACTAACGTGTGAAGGGCTCTGTGGCTCTTCCAAGCCACAGCATGTTTTCACCGAACACCCACAGACCTATTCCCTAACGTGACAGGCACAGCACATCTCCGGAGTTCTCTCTTCAGCACCAAGACGCTACTGCCAGCTGCTCCACTGCTCTGCTGCTCAGGTTGTAACAGGATTCTCCAGGGGAGATCAGATGGAAACATTGCACTGGCATGCAGCCCTGGGTGAGGTCCGATAGTGACACTCATCAATGGAACAGCAGCCTTCAAATACACTGGAGAGTAAGGAGAATGAGAACGAGCATAGAAATTAGGTACAGGCAAGGATAACGTTCCCAGTTTATCCTCCACGTGCTTCAGTTATCCATGTATTCCCCTCGGTGCTTTCTCTGTCAGTGTTGGAGAAGTAATTGCTCCTCTGGCCCTGCTCTGCTAACTCTTTGTGCCGTGCAGGTCCTGCTTACACACCTCCCATTATTGTCCTTCCCTTGCTGAGCTGCAGCAGTGCTGCCCCACACCTGCTCTGCAGAGGCTTCCAGCGCCAGGGCTGCTGCAGCTCCTCCCAGGCTTCACCTCCCAGGAAAGCGTCCCCAGGCCCGCTCCTGCCTCCGCCTCCCACTGAGCACCCCCGCAGCCCAGCTTCTGGCTCGGCCCACCCCACAGCTACTGAAGGTCAGCGCGTAACTGTAACGATTCCACTTCGCACTGGCGCTGCGGACACCGCAAACCCCTTTCCCACAAGCGTTCCCGCCCGCGGGCCCCGTCACGTGCACAGCTGCCCGGGCCACGTGGGGCGCGGCGCGCACGCGCCATAGCCCCGCCCACTCCCCACCCCCTCCAGGGAGATTGACACTGAAACCAACCAATCAAAGGCATGGCCCAGCCTTTCCCCGCCCCCAGCCTACGGTTGCTGTGTCATCCGGCGGGTGACATCAGGGGGCGGTCACCGGTTATCTGCGCAGGCGTCGGCTGAAGACCAATGAGCGTCGCGATTGCATGATTGACATCTCCCCTGTCCAATAGCTGTCCCACCTGCACGTGGAGGGGCGGGGCGAAGCGCAGATGTCGCTGGGGACGGCGGGCAGTGCAGTCGTTGCCGCGTCGCAGCGCCGCCTCGCGGCCGTGTCCGCTATCGCCTGTGTTCGTCACGGCGCCCCGCCCGTGCGGCCCGCAAATGAGCGCACACACTGACGTAACCTCGCCTCGGCTGGCGACAGTTCCAGGGAAAGACGAGGAGAGCGGCTCGGTGGGCGGGTCTCTGAGGCGTTATGGTGTAACGGGCACGTTCCTTCTCCAATGGAGTAGGAGGGTACGACTCAAAGCCCAATCCGTAGGGTGAAGGGCGGGACAAGTAGAGGCGGGCGAGCGAGTGCCCCATTTAAGGGGCAAATCTCGCAGCCAACTGGCAGAGGAAGAAGGGGCGGGAGTCAGTGGGGGATGTGAAGGGGGGCAACTCTAGCTGGTGACAGCCAGGGAGCTCAGCCAATCAGCGAGCGAATAGTGACGCGACAATCCAATCAAAAGCGCTGAGAGGCGGTGCTCTGCTGTGATTGACGTGGGTCATGGCTAATGGGCGGAGAGATCCTCGAGACTCTTCCCAATGGGCAGCGTGAAGGGGCGGAAAGGGGAGCGGAGGGAGAAGACGAGCAGGCCGGAGCACCAGTCGGCGCGAGGGTCGGCGGGGGGCGGCGCCA
>VZRN01000630.1:515541-555272 GCA_013397935.1 Dasyornis broadbenti
TGCGGCCGCCGCTCGCCGCGGCTGCGCCCCCGTGCCCCCCGCCGCCCCCTCGCAGGGCCCCGGGGAAGAGCCGCCCGCCCGCCGGATGGCCCAGGCCGGGCAGGACGTAGAGCGGCGGAAAGATCCCGAGGAGCCCTCGTGTGGATGGGGAAAAAAAAGTGATGTAGTGTGGGGATAGAGCCGAGGTTGCGTTGGTACCACTGCAAACCGCGCTGGATGAGTGGAATGAGATGCTGGTTAAAATGTGTGTGTGTATATGCGATGGGTGGGTGGGAAGAGTGACCGTGTTCAAAGCTGTGTCCCAGGCGGAAAAAAAGTTTCCCCAGCTGTTTGTAGCAAAATGAGGGAATGTTTGTTTCTGGAGACGCTTCGCTGGCTGTGGATAAGCGCTGCTTGCAGCGTGGTATCTTGCAAGCTCAGATCTGCTTCATGAAAGTGCATGTAGGAGGATCTACTACAGCACACAGCTGAGGCTTGTTGACTAAACCGAAGTCCCAACAAAGTGTTTTCCTAGCTACTGTAGAGATGCTAACTGCTGTAAACAGTACTCGGTTTGTCCATGGTAACGTTTCACTAACCTGATGAACATTTGTTGAGATATCTCTTTGTAAAGTTAACCTTTTAAAAAATCCGTTAATTACTATCTTTTAATCATGACTTGATTAGAGTTCAATGCCACATTTATAACCTCTACAAAAACCGTGACTCCTTACAAAATAACCGGTAGGTCTTTGGGGGTTGTATAGCTCCGTATTTGAAGGGTCTGGTTTACCTAGTGTTTTACAGTAATATCACTATCAGTGTGAATGGATTTTGGAAATTAGTTCCTGCTACAAGTGTTGTAGAGGTGATAACTTTGATTGTAGGGTTATTAAATATGTGCACAAGTTCAAGCAGCTTTGTATTTAGTTTGTCCTCATCGAAGTTGCTCAGCAATGCCCTCCTCTCCTGTGGTGACTCTCTAATGGTACAGATTCCTTGGAATGCACGCTGTTGAGATGTGAGTGAATGCTCTCTCTGCTGCATTACCCAAGGCCCCGAGTTAAAAGATAAGCTCCAGTTTTACTGCATGATCCATGCTTAATGCAGGGTCTGCTAGGTAGATGTCCCTCGGGGGAGGGGTTTGCAGAGGTGACTTTTCGCCTGCGTTTAACTGAGTTGCAGGTGTAACTAGACAATTCTGCAGCAAAGGAATTGCCCTGCAAAAAGCTGAGGGGGAACGGAGCCCAGAGGGGTGTTAGATTTTCTGCTGTGAGGTTTTGTGGCAGTAAGGTGCAAGCACATCTGTCTTTGTACAGAGTAGGTGACGTCATCATTATATGTGTACTTGTATGTTGTTAAACTATATTGCATGCGAACACTTTGTGCATACATCATTCTATGTAAAACTATATATATGTAGGGAATTAGCTCAAAAGTTTCACTGCTAGTTGGGAAAGTGTTATTGGGATGCTTAAAGGGAATCACTTTAATCCAATAATATGGAAGTCCTGGGAAAAATGTAATGATACATGTCAGTGTCTCTTGATTAGGCAAACTTTTGAATTAATGTATTACTGCAGTTTCTGTATACCTGCAAATTTAGCTTGAGGTCTACATTTTCATTTAAATGGCAAGTTCAAATGTTTGGAAATAAAAATCTTGACAAAGCTTAATCTGCCAGAGTTTGTGTGACTGAATACTCCAATAGAACATTTAGGTGGAGTGGCTTTGCTTGGTGATGCAGATTTCGTCATTAAAACTTGATGTTGGAGGATGCTTCAGAGGAGGAAGCTTCAGGAGAGAATTTTGTGTAGCTCTGAGGTGGCGTATTTTACCTTAGATCTGCCTCCTGTCATAGCAAGTAAGAAATTATAAGTTAATTTTTTTGCAGAAGTAATGCATAATAAAAATCATATGTAGAGATAGCTGCAGCCAGAATGATGGAAGGAATTGAAGGACTGCTGTAGAAATAGTAACTTGAAAATATGTTCAAATGGGGGTTGTTCTCTTGGTTTTTTTGAGTGATTTTTTTTTCTTTTTTTTTTTTTTCCCCTCCAGTAAAGCTGGTGTATTTCTGCTCACAGAAGAGATTGGATTTACAATTAAGCAGTATGAACTGGAGATCATAGAATAAGTCTAAGAAGCTTAGTTATTGACTTGAATGAGTTTATTAATAGTCTGCTTAATGGTTTGGTTACTTTATTCTCCATTTTCTGCAGAATGCTTGGATGCAGAGTCCCTTCTAGTCACTTACTGCCATTATTGTGTTTATTTTCTTGAAAATCTTTTTATACATAGATATTGTCTGCTTTGTGCAGTAATAACAATTAACAGTAATTTTCCAGTTTCTTTGCAATGGCTTTCTGCAGTAATTGCTTAGTGCTGCTGGTAGATTCACAAATTCTGCAATGCTTCTGTTTACAGCATACCTTGCATTTTATAGCTATTCACTTCTTTATCATTACTTTTTACTTTTCATTTAGCCTTTACCTGTGTGGAATTTGGGTCACCAGATGTGTTTTTGTGAAGAATTGGCGTTGTTTGTCTTCACAGGATAAATTCAGCATGTTTAGCCCATAGATAAAGAAGGGAAATACCTGATACTAGCACGTTTGTACAGTGGTTTTCTTTAAAGGTAAAAGTTTTCTGTCAACTCAGTGCTTTATAAAATGTGTTTGCTCTGGAATTGCTTTTAATGATCTGTTTCTTGCATTTTCAGAAATTTTAATCATGAAATGTTTCACTGTCTTTAGGGAAAGAATAGCAAGAGAGCTTCAGTCTTCAGTTCTAATTGTAAGAACCTAGCAGAGAGATGTTGAGCAAACACTGACATATATTTCTAATAGTTTGACCAGCAGTGGTAGAAAAAGACGTGTATTCTTGCTAACAGTCTTCCTCAGCATAGGATTTACTGCCTTTCTTCGTTTTCAGATAAAATGTATATGCTAAGGTTGCCTGTTCTTTCAGCAAACAGCATGTGGAATATGGACTGAAAATTCACGTTAATTTCTTGTGAATCCAAACTAAACATTTGGCTACTATCTGCTAATAAAAATAGGGGCACTTTTTGGTACTTGAGCCAGCTGTCACTGTCAGACAAGTAGTTGCCTGCTGGTATTTCTGCTTGCGAGGTGACCGGGGTGAGAGTAATCAGGATATTCTAATTGCTGTTCCCTCTCCCTTCCAGCGGATAGCAAGACTCCTATACTTCCTTACATTTCTCTTCTGTTCATGCCTTCTTTGTGTTGCACTTCTACTCATTATTTTTTATTTCC
Organism: Dasyornis broadbenti; assembly: GCA_013397935.1. Classification (NCBI taxonomy): domain Eukaryota; kingdom Metazoa; phylum Chordata; class Aves; order Passeriformes; family Dasyornithidae; genus Dasyornis; species Dasyornis broadbenti. The sequence goes on from VZRN01000630.1 coordinate 518,799, forward strand.
TCAGGGAAGTAAACATGCTTTGCTGCAAGGCGTTGGTGTCACTTATTTTTTCTCCTTTAGAGCAGTAGGCAGTGAGTACGTTAAATTTATTTTTTCCCTTTGCCTTCTTATAGTGGTTAGAGGCAGAGGGTGTTTTTGCACTTATTATGGTTTGCATCATGTTGTAGGGGAATGTTCTGAGGTTTTTACGTTTCCATCAGTGTAAGGGTTGTGGTTGGAGTTTGGATGTTCTCCGTGTTTACCATGTAGTGAGCTATGGAGATGACCTTTTCCAGTTTCAGCCAGTCAGTACGGATTGCGTTTCTGGGCCCTGCCAGCTTTAGTAGTTCTGAAATTGGATATCGTGCATGTATTTCCTGATTTAATGGCTGTGGATTAGGAAAAACACAATAGTTCCTCTGAGAAAATCTGGGAAGCGAGTCAGTGTTCTATCTGAGACTTGCACTGTTTAAAATTTTTAAAATATCTACTTAAAAGTGTAAAATGGATCTGAAAGCAGCTCTTAGCCAGTTTAGCTTTTAAGTCTGTGGAGCAACATCCTGCTTGTCAGGAGGAATGGGAGGTATGATAAGGCAGCACTTGTGCTGCAGGACGCTGGTCAGAGTAAATGTGTAAAAAATAGCCTGGAAGTTGATATATTTTGATTGTGTTAGACAGAAGATGGGAGGCTGGAGAGCTAATTAGCGGATGAAAGGATAAGAAGCAAAGTTGCAAAACAAAGAGTTGATAATTTTAGATAGCCTGGCAGAGGATTAGTCAAAAGGTGATACAATAATATCATGTTGCTCGTGTGAGGGGAAGTCCTCTAATCCGTCTAAATGAATAATGAAGTAAAAGTCATTGATGTTTTTACTTGCATTTGATTTCTATAATTTTATCATGACTCTCAACAGTGTCATAAAAAGTGCTATAACAAAAAAACCTGACAAACATTTTTTTGGTACTGTATTGGGTTTTTCAATAGTAAAGTTTGATCTGTAGTAGGAGAAATTTACGTCCTTTGTTTTGGTAGTAGTCTACAAAGAACAATTTCTGTGAATGCTGGTGGCTTTCTTCTGCCAAGTTTGAAGATCTTAGATTCTAGCTTCTCTTTTGCGTGTTGGAAATGCTTCTTCTTTGTTCCTCTGATCATCTTGTATCCTAGGGTTGCAGGGGTTTTTTCCTACCCGAGTCTCTTATTTTCTAACCACAAATATTGATTGTACCTGCAGTTCTCTAGTGTGTTGTTCATGTGGCAAAAGTAGACTTTGTGAGAAAGTATCACTAGTTAAATTAAATGTGCAATTTTAGATCCAGAAGCTCAGTGTTTGAAAAGCTGTTTGCTGACCTTGTTTTAGGACTGGTCCAATAGGTCTCCACATGATCAGAACTGAGAAGCTCCTGGGCTGCTCCAAAGCATTCTCGTTACCAACTTCTGTGACCCTGTGACCTCTGTGCATAAACCTCGAGACAGTATCACACGTGTGGTAGGAAAGATGGGAAACCCAGCTCTAGGGAATAGAAGGAATTCTCCAGGGACTTGCCAGTCTGCTGTGGACTAGATCCATTTTGGCCTTAGGGTGATTCACCAGGGATAATGGGAGTAGGTCCTCTTGTCTCGCTGCTTCTCACAGCCAAGAGATACAGATTACTCGGTAATTTGGTGTCAGCGTCCTCTGCGTAGGAACTTCTGTGTTTTAGGAGCTGAAGAGACCCAGGTTGTGCAGCTCTTCTGTACATTTGAGAACCTTTTAGCTCTCTTCTGGGACATTTGGGATCCTTAAAAGTTATCTGATGTCTCTTTCTGGAGAAAATGGAAGTGCCACAAAGCACATTTTATTTTCTTTCTACAGCTGACAGTATATTCTGCTTTTTATACACCAGTGCTGTAACTTAGTGATTTAAAAGCTTATCCAGAAGTTAGATTTTGTAGAAGATTAAATCATCGGTAGGCTCACTCACTTTACCGTTACAGTGAAACACTATTTCAGATGTCTGAGGTTTCTGTTGCTTGCACACTGTGACTTGGGTTTTGCTTGGATAAATGTTCGAGTGCCTCAGGATCTGCTTGTCTACTTTCTTTGGGCGGCGTGGTGACAGCATGAAGAACAGGTGTAGGTTTTAGTTGGTGTTCAATGTTTCTGTTATATTTAATAAAAGATTAGGGGAAGCTGCCTGTATTTCTGATGACACTCACTTTGCTGAATGGAACTTGAAAGGGGCAGGATGTCTTTTTTGCACAGTAGGCTTTTTCACACATTTTTTAAACTCCATAGTTGCAGTGGATTAGCTGTCTATAATTTTCTTTGCTTGGACTTTTAATTTTCAGAGTACCCAGAGAAGCAACCAAAACTGGCTGATGATACTTTCATTTTTTGGAAGTTAGCTCCTCTGGTTCTTTCATATTCAGAGCTCAACTTTCTCTTCCGTGTCCTTGGCAATGCCTGTATTGCAGAAAATAGATGCGTATTGAGAGAAACTTCCTGTTGATTGAGAAGTGAACTGGCTTGTGGAAAAGACAAAAGGTAGAAGTCCCATTGTATCAAATACTTTTTAACATTGTCTAATAAGCAAAGGAAGACACTCTTGGCAGTGTTACATTGTGGTGGCCTGAGGGCAAGAATGCACCGACATAATTAGTGTGTCCCGGCTCCAGCTCTAACGCTGTACTTAACCAGTGCTGGATAATGTTGCTTTGACCAGTTTAAGGTAACTCAATAAACTGGCACTGCCTGTGTATGGATACTGTATATCAGCTTATCTCTCCCCGCCACAGCTGGCTGTGTAAATAAACTAAAGGTAACTTTAGTTTGACAAAGTTTTGACAAAAACTGTTTGAGAATTTGTGTTACTGCTTTTTCAGATTTAATACAAGATGAACAAAAAGTATCATATAACTGAAGAACATTCAAACCTAGGAGCAAATTTCAAGAGTTAGGTTTTTAAATCTGTGGGAGAGCTTGACTTGGAAAATCAGTTGTCATGTAGCTCAAGTACGTAGCCTTAAGGCAGACTTTTATGGTTTTGGTGGTAACAATAAAGCTGGGTTACCTTTCTTTTAAATGCCACTTTCAGAGGAAATAAGGTGAGAAAGCTGAAGAACTCTTTTGTGACAAACCCAAATTTAGGCCCCTGACCTCACACATAATTGAGCAGGTCTGAAGCTCTTCTTGCAAGTAGTTTGAAATTCAGTAGTACTAATTAAACATGTTTAGCAAAGATTGAAGTGTTGAGGAATAACATTGTACCAGTAATAACTTTCATTGTGTTTTTAAATTTAAAAATTAGCTATAAAAATTAATATATTGCCTCTTTTCTTTGAAGGCTGAAAAAACATTGTTGAATATAAAACAGATTTTTGAAAATTAGCTTCCTGTTCCTTTCTTAGGTGCCGAAATAGCTGAAAAGTACAATTCAGACTGATGTCACACTATAAATATTGATGAAGTTCTTCTTGGCAGCTGGTTATGTTCAAAGTTGGTGTTTGCAATTATAGTTTAGAATTATTTGCTTAACAACTCAGCATTTGTTTCCTTTGACAATAATAGTGCTAAGATCTTGGACTTCTCTGCATGTATAATCATGTTAGTGGGAAGTCAAAATGTCTGTATAAAAGAACCCCTCTGTTATTAATCATTAGAAACGAGATAAATATGGGACATTATTTTGGAAAATTTCAGGGTGTAAGCTATAAAAGAGTGACGTTTAAAAAAAAAAGAAAAAAGAAAACCAAATTGTGGGTAAAGCTTTATTGTCCAGCACCCTCCCCTGGCCTTCCTGCTGGCTGTGTCCTGGCTCAGTCTGGCCAAAATCTTCTACCCGGGTTTGCCTTACAGGGTGCAGTGCCGAGACCTGCAGCTTCTCTCGGGCAGAGGGGATGCCTGCGTGCCCTCCTGGCTGCTGTGGGATTTAGCACCGGTATTGCCCTACTGGTGTGAATTCCTTAACAGCGTGGCTCATGTTGTACGAGCAATCAGAGCAAAAGGATAGTTTGACACAGGAAACTTCGATACTCTTCTAATTAAATACAGGAAGATTATAAGAACTAGATCGTTTGAAAGGCAGATATCTTCCAATCCTGTGCTGCATGTGAATGGTTTTTAGTAGTGTTGTCTTTAGCTCTTGTAATTCCTGCTGTCAGTGAATAAGCCACCCTTCTCCCTTTCCTCTGCACAGGGCTGCTTACCACCTTATCAGTTTTGATGTAGTTACTCCTGCTGGTTTTGATAAACATACTGCTGTGTAGGACTTGATGAGTGTTACCGGCGGTTCGAAAGGAAGCCTTCCATCCTGAGTTGACTCTAGTGGTATGAATAATCTGACGGGATGATTCTGTTGGGATTATCAGCAGTGAAGGAGTTATTTATAGCTTTCAGGTTTAAAGTTGAGCTGTTAGAAGTAGGCTTCTCATTCATCACAACGTTTTGCTTAAGATGGAGAAAAATGCTTCATGTCTCTGGTCTAATATAACATCCACTCTCCTCTTCACCTCTCCTTAGAAAATTCTGGTCCTTTGTATTCTGAAGACTTTGTCACTTTGCAAATGCCCTGAAATAAAGGCTTGGTTGCACCGGTGTTGCTCCAGCAGTACTGAATCCTTGGGAATGCTAGTAAACATGGGTGGCTGGCATTTCGAGAGGGTTGATTGCGTGCCATTTTGCCACTGGGGCACCACTAAATGCCATGATAGCTGTAATACTTATGGTAATGACTGCTTTTGTGGCTCTGAGATTCCGAGCATTGCTACTGTTAACAAGTAGTAGCAGCATTAGCAGTGTGAAGTAGCCCTTTTTTGTGCCTGAAAAGAGGCAATTTGCAAGACCTAATAGAAACAGAGATGAACAATTGAAAAGAATGTTGTTTTTTTTTAAGTGATAGTTTGTTTCCAGCTTTGCTAACAAAAATCTCGTGAGTGGGTTAAACTGATACAGAGTGTAAAAAGCAGCTGGTGTTCTCAACTCACTGTGTTTTAATTCCTTGCAGCTCCAGGTATCACCACAACTCTTACTGTAGTGCTGACTGCCAAGGAGACACTATCAGTTAAGACAGAATACTCTCAACAACCTCAGTTTGATAGTTTCCATAAACATTGTGGTGTAGAGTGTTGAAGGTCATGAAGAGAAAAAGTAGAAATAATTTTGAGGATGTTTTGTTACACACACACACACACATATATATATATATATATATATATAGTGTCTACACACATATGCAGATATGCTTCAGTCACATTGAAAAGACAGAGTGGGACAAAGCACAAAAGACTTTGGAAAACTTAACCACTTGGCAGCTTTTGGCTGATTGTAGTCAGGATGTAACCTTGATTACAGTTGAGAAGTGATGTGTAGTGTACAGGAGGCTGCTGTCAGCGAAGTGGAGACAAATACCTTTTATGTTCTCTGTAACCTTTAATAGATTCTTTAGCAAAATCAGTATGCGCAGAGAAGAAGTGGGTTTTATGCTGCTTTGTGCAATAGAAAGTGGCAAAAAGGTGTAAGCAAAACATTTTTTAAAATAGGCTTTTTGATTTACTTTCCCATTAGTGGAAAGAGAAATACGTAGCACCTTAAATATTGTTTATGTAAATGGTTTGGAACACCAGGAAGGTGATGATGGAATATTTTGTCATTATGTTTCAAGACATAGGTCTTTGACGTATGTCTTTGGACTCAAAGGCTAGAGGCAGGATTTTCTAAGTAGAAAGTCTGGTTTAGGACCATTGAGAAGTATCCTTTTGCATGATTCACGTTTCCCTTAACATCGAATCAAAAAGGGCGACATTCTTTAATGAGAAAAACCACAAATTCACTAATGATTGGATTTCCTTGAGCAGATCATGTTGTATAATTGTCCATTTTAAAATCCCTGACATTTTCAGGAGTGTTCTGTTTTATGAAAGTGATTTGCTAGTTTACATTTGAGCTGTTCATGTAAAAAGACTGAAGTGGGACTATGCAGTAGGACTTGTTTTGTTATGTAGGTTGTCTTTACCTTCTTTATAGTCCTTCTATTTTCATGTTACTTTAGAAGAGCAGTACAGACTAATGTATGTGACATCATTCCAAGTTACAGTTCTTTATTTTGTTAGAAGTTCTTGTGTCATATCGACATGAACAGCTGAAACATTTCCCATGTATTACCAAAAACACCAGTGTGAAGAATTTAGTACTGAACAAAATATGAAGTTGTGCAGCCAACACTGAATTAAACATACTGGACGCCCTTTCTCATGCCATGTTTTGCTGCAGAACACCACAGTGAATTTGTAGGGTATGCAACTGCCATTCCTGAATATTGCTCTCTGGATTTTTTTTTTTTTCATAAGAGATTGAAGATTTCTGCCTTTTCCTGTTCCTCCCAGCTGCTTTGTTTAGAGTGGTATCTTTAGTTCGTTTTTCCTTGAAGTACTAATCCTTCCTGGATTTCCTTTCACCTAAGTAATGCAAAGAGATTGTCCTAAACCATGTGAAATAAAGAGGTTGCAAATCCTCTTCGCAAGCATCAGTAGTATCTCTCCTTCTACCAAATTATTTCTAATTGGTTATGAGTTATGTTTCCATCTTCAGCATTGAAAAGTGAGTTGAAGAATTACCATCCCAATGAGACCTGGGTTGTCCTGGATAATCTTTGCAGTAAATCATGATTGTTACACTGTCCGTGTTGGTGTAGATGAAAAAACATGTAATATTTTTGTATTGAAGTTGTGAATGACTTTAAGCCAGCTTCCTAATATCCTAATCAAGTATATGATGTTTTTGGTAGTTATATCAGCAGCTGATTTTTGTAAGATGATGTTTTAAGACAACTGGAGGCCTTCTGAGCAGAGTGTGCTCGTGGTTTCTTTATCAGAATCACCCTGCAGTGTAAGTCAGAACCAAGTTCAAAATTAAAGTTTGCTTCTGTAAGACATTTACTCACTTAGCAAAGGGGCAGGTAAACCACAGTGGCAGCAAAGACTCCCTTTTACCACCAAATGTAGTTTCTAGTCAGAAATTGTTTGATTGAATGGAAGTCACGCCCAGAAAGCTTAGTTAATGCTAGAAGATCAGGAAAAAGATACTCAGTTTATGGCAGTTAGTCCAATGACAGGAACAGTTTGTTACTAGATCATTCCATACATTAAGCAGGAGTAGTACCCAACAAAATGATGCAGTGAATTTAGAAAAATGCCGCTTGGTCATATCCTTTACAACAAACCTGCATAATGGCAACTGGAATAATGTAGATTTTAGTGATGTTCACTTGGATGAATAGTGGTAAACCAATAGTTCTGGACTTCTTTTAATTCCTGGAAGTTGGTTATGTTTTGCAAAACCAAAATTGAAGTATTTAATACTAGCTGTGGTTAAGACAGACTATGTATGATTTGAAATGGGCTTGATTGTTAGCCAGTGCAGTGCTGCTGCTATGGTACTCTCTCAAAATAGGATTAAATACCTGACAATTCACAGGTATGGGATTCATTTTCACACGCAGTAGTTAATATGCAAGAGTTATTGTAGGATTACATAATATAATACATAATTCCTTGGCTGCAAGGAAACACACTTGTGTGTGGTCTCAGTTCTTATATATAAAACCAGTTTCACTCCACGTTTGTTTTTCCAGTTGTGAACAGAAATTACATTTCTAGAGCCTCCTACTGTTCTGTTGTATCACATAGTCAGTAGGAGATTCTCTCGCTCGTGCTAGCAGTGTTTACTGTTTTTCCAGATTTGGATAGGAGGTTGTAGGGAGAATTTTAAGAAAATATTTTCCTGATGGCAGCTTATTTCTTTCATTTCTTTGCACCTAGGTTTGCTGAGCTTTGGAGACGAGTGACTTTTGGTTTTATATGTTGTTTTATTTACTGATGCCCACAGTTGGTTGATGTTGTAATTTCTTTTTTTTTTTTTCTCTCCTTTTAGGGTTTCATTTTTGCACTGAATGTAGCCAGGACGGATCCTTGTGGGCTTTGGCAGCCCTTGGAAACTGTCAAAGGTAAAAATTAACCAAAGTTCAGTATTATGATCTTGAAAGTTGGAGATGAGAAAACAATAGCCTGTGCTGGTTCTCAAGATACAGTAGGAGTATATCTGTTTTCATATACTTTCTAGTGTGTTATTTCCTGTGGGTTTGGGTGTGAAGCTTGTTAGTGCCTGATGTGATTTGTTTCTGGAAGCTAAAGTTGATATGTATGATGTACCATTTCTTTGAGAATTAGTTAATTTATGTTGAGCTTTTTAAAGTCACTGGAATTGGTAAGTGATTATTTCCTATAAGCAATAAAGTTATAGTCAATCTTCTGAATGCTTTTGCTTTCAGAGCAACTTGCATTTAAAGTGATGAAAAATACTCTGTTCTTCGGTACCTTAGATTTTATGTTGCTTTTGTACGTTCTTAGCAGAGTCAATGTAATGCAATGCTTTGGCAATTAGATACAATATGCCTGGATCATGTTAAACACGAACACATTTTGTCTGTGTGCCTAGGGACTGGTGCTATCATGTGTTGATACGCTTGTGTCAATAGGCGCAGGCTCATTTAAGACACTTTAGTCAAGTCCTCCTGCCTTGTTCTAGCTGCTCGTGTCAATTATGCCGTGTACACAAGATCACCATCTTGGAAGAGCACTCGTGTGCCTGTTTTGCTTTGTGAGACAGTTTGGGACCTACCTTCAATTTCTGCTTAATGTCTGTAATGCGGACAGTTGGCGCAGTCTTACTGCCCTTCAGGGCTTTTCTAGTGGGCCGTATTCAATTTAGACTTGGGAATTCACAGGATTCACAATTGGATGTACATTAATAAGTGCTTCTCTTGCAACTGCACTCTTTAGAAGCTTGAAGTTTTTTTCAAAAAAAGACTGGTTGGTAGTTTTTTTGTCTTCTTCCAGGAGTAGCATATAAAAACTGGTGTCAAATGCTGCCAGTTCCTCTGGTAGTGAGTGATCTAAGAAGATAAAACATGTCAGTTTTTCAGAGGTTTATGTTTGAGTTCTTCCAGCACTCTGAAAGAAAAGCGACTTCCCCTTGCAGTGCTCTCGGTCTGACCTGACTGGTGTTTTATTTATAAGGGGTTTTTTGTGCTTCTATAGCTCAAGTTTATTCTTGCTTATTTCCTTGATTTTGAGGCCAGGTAAATGCCACAGGAATGCCTCTGGCCAAAGCTGTTTTGGCTGTTAGACATTGGACTGTCTGTCTAACAATCTGAGGAGCTTCCCAATTATTTGACTCTGATCCTGCCTAATCATGCTCCAAACTCCCAGCTCCAGAAGTCCCCAAGCGGGTTTCAGAAAAGCAGCGTGGCAAGGAAGTACCATGGACAGGGACTGCCCAGCCTGGCCTCCCGCTGTGGGTGCACAACAAAAAGCAAGAGACATTTGTTACAGGCAGGAGGATCTTGGCATAGATGTTGTGTTTAGCATTTGATACCTCTGATTTTTGATTATATGCTGAAGGCAGGATATTCAAGTGAGGATTTGGATGAGAGTTCTGTTTTCTCGTCGTTCCTTCTTTTCCCTGGAAAGGAAAATTACTACACTGTAAGTCTTTGCAGCTCTTGTGCTTTGCGTTAGAATGTATGATATTATTGAATGTAACGGCGTATTGGTTATAAGATTTATTAAGTTGTATGTAACATTTTGTAGCTTCAGGCCCAGAAATGTTTGTAGAACATGTTCTTCACTCCTTGAGTCATCTTCACGACCACGACAGCTGTTGTCTACCTATGTGCAACAGAGGGGGTTGGAGTGCAGACAGCCTTACACTCTGAACAGGCAAGAACAATGAAAGGAAGGAGGCGTATCCAGATGATGCACCAAGCTTTCTCTTTCTGACCTTGTTGCTATTTGCACTCCCCAAGTTGTCAGTTTCCAGGCTTGGAATTGCTGCTGGGAAGGTGACAGTCAGCAGCTCTTTAACCGAGGCGCAGAAGTAGAGAGACTTGAAAATGGATTTTAACTGCTGGTGCAGTAGAAGAGTTACATAATCTTGAGAGGGCCAGCTGTTAAAGGCCAACAACTCTTGGCTTTAAGAGAACTCTTAACTCAGTGTACTCAGTGCGAACTCTTACTTTCCGTATACCTGGAATGTTAGAGATCTGGTCATGGCCTATGTCTGGCCTTTTGAGTGTGAGAGATTCCTGATGAGTTTATGCTGGTGCATTTGATCTCTTAAATTGATTAATTTGGTCCATTACCCTTGAAAGATGTCTCCTCCTCTGGAGTAGAAGACATTCTAATCTTAAACACCAAAGTCTCCCTAACTGTATTGCATCCTTCCATAAGTTACTTGAAGAATGGAGTTTGGGGTGCAGATTTTGTTCAGTTGGAACTGCACTGATACTGTCAAACAAACTTAAAAAGAGGTTACCTAGTAGTGTTGAATATTGGAAACACTGGGATCTGTTGACTTGGGTTAGATTGGAAATGCCAGCCTGACGGTGAATGACTTCATCTGTTCCTTGAACCATTTATATTCTAGAATGTATTTAGTTTTAAAATGAAGTCAAGGAAAAATTCCTGAAAGTAAGAATTCAGAGGAACTGTGAGATCACTGGAAGTCTTAACCATTTTTCAAACCAATAACCTTTAGATTGTCTGTAAGCTGAATCTTTGAAGCTTATATTTGCACAAAAGCTATTTCCTCGTAAGAGTGAATTGCTCAGCTCTGGTTTGTGTCATTGTTCCTTACTGGCTGTAGCTTTTGTGAGTAAAATCAGTGACTACATTAAATACTCAGCAATGACACTTTAAAGTTAGAAAGTATATTCCTGTTAAGTGGGGTTTTTTCATTTAATTAAGTAGTTTTGTCTTATCCTGAATAACACTTGTCTGTGTAAAACATAATTTCAGCGAATATGTGCAGAATGGCAGCATTAAACGTCGTAGCCCAGAATTGTTGTTTATGTGCACTGCAATCTCACATAACATTTTTAGAGGCAGAAAAATCATTGTTTTTAAAATATATCTTTGTTGTTTATCTTTTAGGCAGTATTTTGCATTTCTGCAGAGCTTTGCACAGATCCTGTTCCCATGCAAACTGATGAGGGAGAAATACTGGAGGAAGGCAGTCCCAAGGTCAGTGAGGTAAATGCCATGTTTGGGAGGAACAAGAGCTTGCTTGGCTGAAATGGGGGGTACATGGAGTGAACATCAACTGGTAGTGATACTTTTAAATAAATACCTACATGCAGATATTTATTATTTATTACCATGGAGATACTTAAAAAATTAAACTTTGAAAAACCTTTAGAAAGACAGGGAATTTTGCCACCCACTAAGGATTGGAACATGTGTTTTTGGGCACTTCCAGGAAGGAAAGAGGAAATTTGTGAAAAGATATAACCTTGATTGTATTTCATTTGTGAAATCTGAAGGGCTTTCTGTCCTACCCACGCACCCTCTGACCTGACTCAAGGAATTAGACATGTGGGCTCTTAGGTGCAGGTGTTGGTGTCTGTGGATTACTGGCTGACCTATATTAAAGGTGTTGTGCCTCTTGTTTCCTTGTACTTGCCAGCATGTCCTGTGTTGTGAGACTGGGTTGTGTGTTGCTGTTAAAGGCACCTCTGCTTCTCAGCACGCCTTGCTGGCACAGGAGCGTGTAAAGTATTCCCTTGAATACAATGTTGTGGCCTGCTTTTTGTTTACTTCCTGAAGATGCGAATGTTAGGGCATGAATTACTTTGGTTTTCATGATGACATAGTTATTGTCACACTCTTTTATTGGTTCATAAATACAGTTTATAGACCTGACTACTCAATGAGTTTGTGTTAACATTGCAACTGATCTGTGTTTAAAACATGGTCCCTACATTTCAGAAAAATTTGAATCGTTGTTAGCTTGCTTGTTTTGTGTAAGAGACAGACAGAAAAATGAAATACTAGAAGACTAAAGTTAAAATTTGTTTTCTAGATAGACCTTTGGAGAGATGCTTTCGTTGTTTTACGGTCTAAGAAAAAATGTTTTTTTTAGCTGTAAGCACCAAGTTAGGAAATAATTAATTATTAGAGAAAGGACTTGGCAATTGTACTGCATGTACTTTCGGAGTTGTGTTAATTTTAAATGGCTTTGAAGGAAGGTTGGCTCTAGATGAGGAGCTGAAAAATGAGAACATATCAGTGGATGTACTTGCAGCAATCCAGGGTGTTGAGTGCATCTTTTGACAAGGATGTGATTACAGGTTTCAGTGGGGAATAGACATAAGAGAGTCTTGCACCCATCAAGGTGCAATTAATTACTGATTTTAGCCTAGTTATTGGTGCTTTCTTTTCACCACACAGAGAGGATCTTGGCGTGTGTGTACGCACATTTATGAGTATACTAAGAGGTGCCTGTGTGTATATTTATGGACACATAGCTTTCATTTGGTTTTTTTTTTTGCCTGTGTGGCAAGAAGTATGTTGAAGTAACTGTCTTTTCCTCCAATGAAGGGTGTGCTTTTCTTTGGCTTGCTTGATTCTGGGTGTAATAGTGAAGATGGTATCTTTGCTCCAAAAATTGAGTGAGCTTAAATTTAAAACCAAATTCTTTATACTGACTTTGAACAGCTAAATGTGTATGAAGTACTGCTTTGAAACAATTGTTGTTTCGAGAATGTGGGAGATTGGGAATCACACATCTGGTATTTAGCGTTAATAATAAAGAGCTATATAGGATCAGTATATATAAGTTAAAAAGTCATTATTAAATCTGGTCCTCCCCATTCTGTGATATACAGGACTACTCATTGAAGTCCATTTTTCAGTGTTTCTTCAGTCTGTAAATGATTATCTTCTCTTTCCTTGTCTCAGGAGAGTTTTATACCTATAACAGTTGAAGGTTTGTCCTAGAAAAATGTAGGCAAAGTATATTTCACTGTGTTGTCTAGTATCATTAAAATGATGCCCTTAATTTACAATTGTTTACATGATCTAGTGACCCATTTTCATAAAGATACATTTTTGTATTAATTTTTTTTAAAATATTCAGTAATGTAGTTCAGTTTTTTCCTTTTGTCAGGTTATTTCCCCATCCCTCCCCACCCACTCCCAACTTTTTCAGGCAGGAGACATGAGGTCTACTTGAATGAAGTACTATGAAAGAGGTGAGACCAAAATCATCTTTCGTGGAGATACCATGAACATCAGGATATAAAGATTTGGGTACTGGAAGAGTGAATTTTTTTGTAGTACCAACCTGAAAATAATCTAAATCTTTTACATGAAGTTTCTATCATTTAGTGGAAAACAAATGATGTGTCATGCTTCATGCTTGTGAGCTGGTTTGGTTCTGTAACTGTCTCAGATTTTCTGGCATCCTGGACCGTATAGTGTTCTGACACATCCAGATCAAGACTTGAAGATAAAGGGGAGATTTCCTCTGGTTTTGAAAAGGAAAAAAAAAAAAAGTGTCTCATGTAGAACCAAGCAAGTCTCTTTAAAGACTGAATATTTATGTCCTTCAATTTCATTAGCACTGTGTAAGGTGTGGTTGTGAAATGTAAGCCCTGCAGTCAGACATCATGAAGAATGATGTTCTTGCTTGACTCCTAACAACCTGATGGCACAGATGGGAAGTTTGCTTTCATGCGTGCCTTTGCCATTCTTGAAATGACTGGCAAACTGAGCAGCAGCTCCTTGGAAATGAAGCTTAAGGAAAGTTGATGAACTGATGGACTCAGTTCTCGCTTTAGTGTTTATTTCTACCACTGTTGTCAATGCGTACATTATTGCATCAGCTGTCCTGGCTGCGTCCTTTCCCTGCTTCTCGTGCCCTCCTGGCCTACTCACGGCTGGGGCGGGCTGAGAAACAGACGAGGCCTTGATGCTGTGGGAGTACAGCTCAGCAGTAACAGAAACATCCCAGAGTTATCAGCACTGCTTCCAGCACTAATCCTAAACACAGTCCTCTACCAGCTGCTATCTAGAAATTGAGCTCAATCCCAGCCAAAACCAGTACAGTTTGTTATCAGGGTCTACTATAAAAAAGCAGTTATAAACAAGGTAAAATTGTTGAGGACTTTGCAAAAAAGAACATGGAATTAGACAGTACTACTCAAACTATTGTAAAGGAGTGCTGTTGATAGCCTAGCTGCTTGGACATTTGGAAAGAAATTCAGGATCAAGTTCAGGGTTCTGCCAGTTGGGTGTACTGTTTTCTACAGAGGCAAGATGGATTGCTCATTTGAAACCTACTTATCCACAGTGAAGACTGCTAAAATATAGATGCTGAACTGAAAGATGACTCTCTGTTTTCTAATGTCAAAATACCCTGAAGTGCTTTTGAATCACAAAAGAGAAGGTTAACACAATGATGTATTTTCTTTCTCTTGGAAAATACCATCATGTGCCAAGCTGACTTTGAGATCTTGTAAGAACTGTCACGATAGCTTCTTTGATCCAGTTTTTTCATATGTACAGTTCATGTGGAGGAAGTGCACTGGCGTGGCACATTACTGCACTGAATAGGTTGTGTCTCACTTCTAAAGGAAGAAACCACTTCAGTCTAAAAAAAAAATCCATTTAAACTCATCTTTTCCATTCTTTTAAAGGTTCTTTCTTTTTCATAAATATTTTCTGATTAGATTTTTTCTCAGCCAATAGCATCTCTTCTTCAGTTGATTACAGCAGTTTGTAATACTTTGCAAAGCAGACAAAGAAGCAGGTATTTGCTTAAAGATTGAAAAAGTGGTTTTGCATTTGAGAGCTTATGTGGTATGGTCCCACTATGATGTTGATGAGAGTCAGGGAAATTGCTTCGTGGCTTTGCTTACGAAGTGTCTCTTCTCATGCAGGGGTACTATTGGCACACAATTTGAGGGGTTTCTGCCTTTTCAGAATATTGCCTTTTGATCTCTTTCCATCTGGTATTGGCTGTACAGAATTGTTGGCAGTTGTTGTAGTGCACGTGAATCGTGACAGAGTTCTATGTAATAGGCCACTTGAAACAAAATCTTAGAGGTGTGGAAGTATTGAGGAGTGTTTTCAGTCTCACTGTTTTAGGGCAGGCTTGAGGGGAATAGGTATTTAGGGAAAAATTTGAGCCATGGGCATTAAAGCTTACTCCAGCCTACTTTAAAAAATCTTAGATTTGCTCTAAAAATAAGTTGTAGTCTATTAGTTTGGATGAGTCATTGAGAGGTGTAAAATTCACTGTCTTGTTGACTTCATGCATTTGCAAGACTTTGTACATTCACATGACCCTACAAGGACTATTTCCTTTTCATTTTGTGAACCAGATGGGTATGAATTTGCTTCAGTTGCTCAAAATTTTTTCTTCATTCGCTGGGTGTGGAAGAAGTGCATGTGAGGCTTGACGAGAAGAGTGTGGGTTTTTGCTCCTGACACTTAATAGTGATGGTCTTCATCATTCCAGTACGTAAGAGGGTGACCAGACAACTAATGACACTGGAACTCTGCAAAAACACATCGTGTGGTATTGGTTCCCCCTGAAGGGTGAGAAGAGCTTTAAAAACATGTCAACGTTTCCTGTCACTTGCTTAAAGTCACTGAAGCATTTGAGTAGTAGGCAAGAGAGTGTATTACAAGAGGGGAGAATGTAATAGTTGTCTACAGATGCAGTAGTGTGGAGTTAGGTTAAGAAACATTTAGAGGTACTCTGAAATCATACTGGTTGGTTTCAACAGATGAAATTTCCACATGTAATTCCCAGAGAAATAACTCATTCCTGTGGCATCTAAAGGGTTTTTGGGGGGTTTTTTGAGGCCAAGTTGTAGAAAAGCCCAGGTTCTGCGCCAGCGTTGAGTGGCTGTTTTAATGGTTTGGTGGTCTGTCAGATAGCCAATCTTTCTAATAATCTTGATAAATTTGGAAAAATTTTACAAGCAAGCAGCAATGTCAGTGTCTCCCTTGTGACTGAAATGAGTTTGGATTTGCATTCAAACTGGAGAAACTGGAAAGCAGCTGTGTGCTGTGGGTGTGGATAACTTGTACTCCTCCTTTTTGACAGTGGTCCAAAGTGGATGCCTAATACAGGCTTAAAGCAGGGTTAATACATACATATAAGAGAATTGTTCTCAGCCTCCAGCTGTTGAGGAACTTTCTGGGCCACTGGCAGTTTCTGTGTATTTAGAATCCACACAACAGATTTCTGTGAACACAGGAAAGAAAGTTCTTTCTGTTGCTTGCCTGTCTGGTCAGATCTCTTAAGGCAGAATAACTTCAGCACCAATTTGTGTGTGCCTGGTTTATGTCACTTCTAGTCATTCCTAACAAGCAGCAGCAAACAGTATTTGTGGCAGTGAAGGTGATCAAATGTGTACTGCAAAAGTGTAAGTTAGTTTTCTGTAATTCTGATTATCTTCTTCTTTCTGTAGCCTTTGAAAATTCTTTTAGCTGTTCATGTCTGTTGTCCTTTTGTGGCACTGCATCATTTAGAATTCCAGATCTAAGTGGGAGAAAGCAGTTCATATGCTTTCTCCCTTGTGTGTCAGGGTGGTTAACAATGTGTGTATCGGAATATCAGCCACTTGCAGACGTCAGTTTAAACTGCTATAACTTCTTCATTTGTGTCTGCACCATAAATAGCAAATTGACTGTAAAATGAGTTGGCTGCACAGAGTCACTGGGTTGCATACAAGTGGCTGGGGATGAACTGTTCAAGGGCTTTAGGGTCAGATTTGTCCCCTAAATGGAAAGCGTAAAAATTTTGTTATGAGAGTGTAAAAGATTATTTTCAGAGTAGCTGAAGTTAGCAAGAATTCATGGCTTGTGAAATGCTTCGGCCCTTTAGCTGAAGAATAATACAAAAGGTTAATTAAAAAAAAAAAGGGAATTTTTTGTCTTACTAAATTCGGATTTTCCTGGGATCTATCCATACTATGTATATGCTGAACACACTAAAAAATGGATGGAATGCATGGATGGAGCACACTGAAAAATGGATCATCAACAGTGGTGCAGGAAAAGGAAAGCAGTTTTGCTTAAATTCAGAATGTTTTATTCATTTCTTTGTGTCTGAGATTGCTGAACTATTATTCAAAGCTGCCTTGGCAGCTTCAGAGTTGAAGTTTTCAGATGGTATTTCTGGATATCCTGTCATACCATGACTTGAGTGACTTTAACATCTTTGGTGGTTGACATGTCACCAGCAAAGCTGTACCTTGTGCAAACAGCTAGGTGGTTTAAATTGCTTTCAGAGCAAGATTTAGATTAATTATTTTATATATATATATGTGTGTGTGTACACATACACACACGCACTATTGTATTTTAAATACTTTGCAGCTCAGTAATACAGTCAAAAAATAATAAATTTTGAATTAAGTAAACTTTCGTATCTGTACGATGTGAAATGTGGCTGGGATCCCAAGCTTTTTTGGTATTTCCAGAGTGTGACTGTTGTTTTCATGATTATTCATAAAACCGTTCGTTTTAAGCTTAGCAGGGAATTCGTGTTAAGCTGCTGCGTATTTCACGGAATATTAGTGAACAAACATTTTAAAGATTGCATAGAAAGCGAGCCATAGGTTACTTCTGCAATTGCTCGTGATTAATGGACAGCTGAAACTAACGGCCAAACTTCTGGTCTTTAACCACTGCTAAAGCATAGCTTTTGTGCTTGCTTAGGTGTAGCCTGAATTACATATTCTGAGTTACACAGGTTAATGGTTCATTGAGTCACCACTGGCAATCCACTGCTGTTCTGGAAAGACGATGCACGTTCTAATGAAGGCATATGTTACCGTGTTGGGGTTTCTTTTAGTTTCTTTCTAGTGTTTCAGTGAGCCAGGAGCTCAAGTACCATGAAGCTGCATATAACAAACACCAGTACCAGACCAGTAACTTTTGAAGGTAATTATGAGTGTGTTAGCATTGAAAACCATTAGCAGGGAGCACTGAATGCGGTGTGACTTAGCAGCGGGGTTACGTTAGTGAGTTTTCACTTCTCTTTTAACGAACAGAAAACCCTGTCAGGACTGTGTGATGGTAAGAACATCGAAGTGCTCCGTCTAGGTGCTGCTGAGAAGCTTCAATAAAACACTGAGTGAGCTAGGAGATGGTTCACATATTTTGGTAGTGTTTTTATATATCTTCAGGATATATATTTCACGTACATTTTGTCTCTAAGACTTTCCTCTGTGTGATTCAGAGAAATACTTTGTGTTTTCTCATTTTAGGAGCTAGTTTTTCTGGGTTGTTTTTTTTTTCTTTTAACTGTAAATCACTAATCCTAAGTTTTTGTTGTTGTTGTTGTTTTTTTAATGCTTTCATTCCTGTACTGGAATAAAGATTTAATCTAAAAAGTATATTTTTGGAACTGATTTTGCTAAGCAATTTGTGCTATTCTATGCATATTTTGAAATGCTAGCTCAACACTAGATTATTTAAAAAAAAATTAAAGTGTTAGCAGCTAAATTACATTTTTATTAAAAGAAGTTAAATAAAAAATTTAATTAGTCTGTTTCTAGTGACTAAAATTTTCCCCAATGCAGTTTGTCCAAAGTGCTTATGAAGAAGCCGGGCAGAGAGGTGACTCAGCTTGCCTTTCATTTCTAGTAGTGATTACATTTTTATTAGACCTCAAATGGACTCTGAAATTTCTTTTTTTATAACACAGCTTCCACCACTGTTAGCAGTAGAGACTAGTGACTAATTGCTTGGACTCCGAGGACTGGGTTGTGCAACTCTCCCTGAAACAGCTGTCAGAGGGACAAAATAAGTGCTGCTGGTCTGTCTACAGTAGCACTGTTGCTGCTGATGACTGGGAGCACAGCGGTGCTAGAGCAGTAGTTGTGACAAGACATCAGATTTGCCAGTCCTAAGCTGGCCCAGCAGCTGGCTGTGCTAAAAATCTTCACTTCACTGAAGGCAGGGGAAGTAGATGGCCACAACCTGCAGGAAGCAGCTTTTGACCTTGGCTGGTCCTCACCAGAATGTCTGCTCATATGCCAGATAAGGGTTTTGTGTTGTGTCTGCTTGAGATGCCAGTGAATGAAAAAGCTTAGAAGAGTCTTCATCTCCTGACTGATTGAAGTCCTTTTTCTCGTTTGTTTGGGGTTTTTTTTGTTTGGTTGGGATTTTTTTTATTGTTGTTTTGGTTGGTTGGTTTGGGGGTTTGTTGGTTCTTTGTTTTGGTTTGGTTTGTTTATTTTGGGTTTTATTTTTGTTGGTTGGTTGATTTGTTTTTAAATAAAATAGAAAAAAAAAATCCCAGCTTTGGAAAGGAACTATGGAATGAGTAGGAAAAGGTGGTGATAGCAGCTCTCTGATGAAGGTGCATTAGTACATTTCTTTACACTGGTGAAGACAAAAAGACTGTGTAAAATGAATAGCTTTTCATAATAAGCAGAGGATTTCTCACAAATGTCTGTCTTTTTCCCTGAGAAAATGCTTGGTTTCTCTTATGCTGAGTTCAGCTTTCAGGAGCTAGGATAGCTAATGAAAGAGTTGAATCTTGTTAGGAAAATCTGCTTTCTGACTTCAGGATTCAGGAAAGATGAGGCTTTTGCCCTTGAAACTTTCTGACCTTTTAGAGTGCTGCTGACTTTATCTGGGAGATAAGGTTTACTCATTAATCAAATCCATTAGGGTCTCACTGAAGATATTTTTAGAAAGAGTAGTATGAAACTGTAGTAACAGGTGTTGCACTTCTGGACAAAAAAAAAAATAGTGGTTTATTACATCTAAGCTCCTGATAAATTTCGTTGTCTAAAAGTTAAGTGTTGAGTCTCTAATATTGAATAGCTGCTCTTAGCTTAGATAAAACAAATTGTCTCTTATTATTTAGAACACTCAATATATTCATTTTTGTTGAAATTTGGATATTCATGGGTGCTGGGATTTTTAGAGAAAAAAGCTTTAAAATAATGAAATATGGAGTTCAACAACTTGCAGTTCCTTTAAAGAAAAAAAAGAAGGGTTTTCTGTTGAATTCCTCCCTGCTGTTTCAGGGTCTATTTCTGGTTCCTGCTTCCAGCTGCCAGAACCTTGAAGCTTTCTCCATTGCTTGCCAGGAGAAACAGGTGTGGAGTGCACTTCCTTTGATTCCTGCTCTTGAAATCAGTGGCTCCCTCTGCAGTCCTCTTACGAGAAGCTGAAGTGTGTCAGATCCTGTTGAATGATCTTTGTACATAACCTCCCCTTTCACTTTGTGAAAGTAATGCCATTGCCAGAAAGAGAAAAGCTTATACTGCTATTGTTTCTAATCCTCTAATACACAGATAAATCTTCATACCTATAGGTACATAAACCATAAAACCCGCACAGACTTGTGAAATTCAGTGTTGCAATTTGTTTGTTCGACAACTCACTTTTTGTCTGCCTAATGGTAGGTTTTCCTTGTGTATCCTCTTACAGGTGTTATTTTCAAGAGTGCATTGGTTTTTATGTAGATTGCAGTAGCAGAGGGGATGTTTGTTACAACACTGTCAAACTGCTTTATTTTGTGTATGCCTCAGTGCTGTGTTGTCTTGCATTGAGGGAGATTTGCAGGCCAAATGTTGGATTTTATTTATGTGACATCTCCCCTCTGTCTACACCTTTCTTTACTCTGAGCTCTCATGTTTTTGGAGTGTTCTGGAGGGGTTTTGAGTCTTCATTGTCTCTACTCTTAGACAGTATTCTAAAATAGGGCATACTATAGACCTGTTGTAGTCTTTTCAGTATTTTTTTCTTCAGCATAGCTTAGTTTTTCTTGGTTGTTTTATTTTGGGTTTTTTCTTTGCTTATACAACTTTCTAAGATATTTTTCTTAGACTTTTGACCTATGTGCAGGTTCTTGCTGGGTTGGAAATTAAGTAGGGGTTTTTTCATGTATGTTATCTCTCAATATTAAACTCAATCTGTTCTTGTGTTCATAGGTTTGCTGGGAAATGCAGGTTCAAAGGGACCTTGCAAGGTCTCTAGTCTTGACTGCCTGCTCAAAGCAGGCTCACCCATGAGGTCACATCAGGTTGTGAGGGGTTTTACCCAGTCCGGCCATCAAAAACTTGAAGCAAGGGGACAGCAAAACTACTCCAGGGTGTCTGTTCCAGTCCTTGACTGTCCTCGTGGTGAAAATGAGTTCTCTTGTATCCGTGCTGGACTCCTCCTGTTTCAAGGTGCTCCTGTTGCTTGTTGGCCTGTCACAGTTGTACCTCGGCGTGAGCCTGGCTGCTTGCTGGCTTCCTCACAGATGCACACAGGCTCCTGCTAAGGTCTCCCCAAAGCCATCTCTTCTCCAGGCTCAATCAGCCCAGCTCCCTCTGCCTTTACTCACAAGACAAGTGCTCTGGCTCCTTGAGCGTCTTGGTGGCTGCTGTGCCCATGTTCTGGGTGTATTTCTGGTATTGTGGGGGCCCAAACCGAGGTGCATTAGACCACGTCTGGAGTAATAAGCACTGAGCAGAGGTGGCAATCAGCTCCCTCATCTACTGGCAAGGCTCTTCTTAATAAAGCCTGGGATGCTGGTGACCTTGCCTGACAAGGCACGCTGCTGGCTCACGGTCAGCTTGCTTTGTGCCAAGACCTTTTCCACAGAACTGCTCCCCAGCCACTGCTCAGCCTGTGCTGTTGCCAGGGCCTCTCAGGTGCAAGTGTTTGGTGTTTGTCCTGCAGAATTCGTACAAATCCTGTAGGGACCATTCCTTCAGCCCATCTAAGTCCCTCTGAATGGCAACCCTGTCTTTAGACTTGTTGGTGGATCCTCTTCACCCGAGTTACAGTTAATCGTAAAATTCTGACCACAATATACCTTACTGGCCCTGCAAGTGATTGGTAAAGACATTGACTGGGCTTGTCCTAGGGCAGACTCCTGCAGCACACCCCACTTGGTACCACTCTCCAGGTAGCATCCAACACTCTAACCTTTATCCTCTGAGCTTCAGCAGCCAGTGTTTCCTACAAGACTAGTTGTTTATCCATTCTAAAAAGAGATTTTTCTCTAGTTCATTAACAGTCAATTCCTTGACCTTCCCGTGACCTTTTTTTAGTGTCTTGATGCATTTTATTATTGGCTTTAATTATCAATGAAACCCTACCAATTAATCTTTATTTTATGTATTAGTTTCCATGTTCCTGAGTGCTTCCTCACTCAGTGATGAATTTTTTTGGTGAACTTCTTGTGAGTGGCTGTGCCATTGTACCGTGTCTTCTACAATTTTTTATAACGCAGATTTTAGTAATTTCAGATACTTCTGTCTACTGTCTGAAGTAGAGCAAACTGGTTAACATTTTTTAAAGCAGATGAGGTTTTCCAGTTGCTTTAAAAGAGATTGTGCCTGGACCTACAATCTTATTCTTAGTTCAGGTGCTTTTTATTTGTCATTATTTGCCCGCTTCTCTTTGAAATGAAACTTTGATAGATAAGCATGTTGCAACAGGGATGTCACTTGCGCTCTTCATATAAAAATCACAATAAAGCAACAGTTTTATCAGCAGCACTTCAGTGATGGCCTTGTTCTGGTTGTGGTCTACAAGACATTCCAGTTCTCATTCAGATTTCTTGATTATCATCTAATAAAGTAATTTCCCATTCCTAAGTTTTTGTTGGTTTTAAAATCATTGCCTTTTACACTTCCTTTTTTTTAAATGAAACCTCCTTTTCTACAGCGTCATTACATTTCCTTTTCTACAGCTTCATTACATTGAATTTCTGTTTTATATGGGAATCTTGTTTGTTTAGCACTGTCAGCTGTATGTAGTGGTTTTTTCACTCCCAAAGGCTGCACTTCATCTTCCCAGTGCTGGCCACAAACTGTTCCGTGCTTACCATTCATGTGAACTGTACTCATCTCATACCAGCAACAGGCTAAAACACCTCCTGTGTAAGAGTAATTCTTAAACATTTACTGCCACTCACAGATCCATGCTGTTTTGCAATGTGGCCACAAATCTGTAGCTGTTTTACCCATTGACACGCTTGATGTTTTAGCATTTTCAACAGCAGAATTAGTGGAATGGGTATCTTTCTCTTCAGCTAGACAGGTGTGAGTCCAGCTGTTAGAGCTCTTGTGAATCATTTATGGACTGAAGTACAAATGGATTTCAGTGTGTCTGATACAGTGGGAATACATGAATAAAACTCCAAGTTATTTAATAACTGTAAATTGAAATTTTCTTGTTTTCAAACCTTGCTTTTACATGAAAATACTGTTTGGACTGTGAGCCACATGAGTACATGTTTACAAATGTGGAATTACACATTTGATTGGCTGTCTGTCTTACAGATGTCATTAGCTACCTTACAGTTCACCACTTCGTGACATCATTCATGGTTTTGCTTAGGGCTGTGCCTGTGCAGTCAAATAACTTAATTCCTCATATCCCTGTTAGATGTCAATATTCAGACTTTGAGGTTTTGTAAGTATTTTTGACCTGACAACAGTATTAATGTACAAATGAGTAAACTTGACTCTTTTAGAGGGAGGGTAGGGGCACAAGGGGAAGTGGCTGATGGGTTTTGGTTTGGTTTTGTTTGTTTTGCCCCTTCAACGACTGACTTGGCTGTGTTATCTTAACTGACTGAATAGTGCTTCTCTCCTCTTTGCAGTTTAATGTAGTGGATCATGGATTTGTGTGTGATTATGATTCAGTGCTTTGTTGTATGGCTTATTGAGTATTGCAGTGTGACCTGTTTGCTGGCTTCACACAAAGTAGAGCATTGCTAACTGCATATCTGGATGTTTATATAAAATGCTAATTGCATGTGTTGAATATTTATATAAAGAGAAGAATATTTTGCTACCTGTGCCAGTGCTGGCTGAATTAAATGATTAAATGAAGAGCACATGATCAATGAATAAGAAAATATAATGTCATTCTTCCTTCTCCCCAAAGAAATTACTGAAAATATATGCTAAAACTGGTACTTTAAAAGCAAACAATTAAACATAAAACTTCCTTACTGCCCTTGGAATCTTCTAACAAGAGAGCCAAAGGAAATGCCTACCTTATGTTGTCATTGGAACAGCATCTATTTGAGGTTTCCTTAGGCCTCTTTTTTACGCTGTTAACTAAGCTGTGTGTGCGGTGAAAGTCTTTTTTTCAAAAAGTTCGTTTTCACAAGAACTACTCTGCTTTTGAAGCAGTTTCTTTCTGTGCGGAATAAGTTTCTTCTAAAATTTTAATTTTTTTCCAGAGATGTTGATAAACCTTTTTTAAATTCCTGCTTTATATGTAAGAAAGAAACGATAGAAATAATACTTAGAGTAACAAGGGAAGTCCTTAACAGAGCAGAACTTAGAACCTGTGTGCCTTAACTGATAGTATTCTGCAATAGCCGTTAAACCATTCTTTTTCCCTTACAAGATTTTTGTGAAATTTGTGCTACGAAATGATACCATAGCAATGGGGTTGGAGATGTGCATATGTTGCTAAGAAACGACATGATCTGTTCTGGACCAGCCACTGTGCTAGAGTGGCTGTTCTGCGCTGTTGCATATGAAAAGGGCCACTGTAGGTGATGCGCGTTTTGCTCCACCGATTGCTGACCTGCAATGCTTGCCTTTGCAGATGGAACATGAGGATTTTGTAATGGAGGGGCATGGCAAGACTCCACCTCCTGGTGAAGAAAACAAACAGTGAGTCACGTGTTTATTTAAAAAGGGCCTTACCATAGTAAATGGTGTGAAGCACTCTCGTTTAAATGTGCTGGGAGCATTGGTTGGTTGCTTGGTGCTCACCCTTTTGGTTCCTTAAATATCCCTCTATGTGATAGTGGATGGTGGCTGAAAAAAGAGGCAGGATGTTGATTTGCCTTGAATGTAAAAGCATAGAAATATACATTGCAATTTCAAAACATTAATCAGAAATTGTTGTAAAAGGGATAATCGTTCTGGAAGCTTGGCACTGACGTAGTGAGTTTGTACATGAAGTTTTTATGCAGCTGCTCTTCACTGAAATAATGTGAAATATGAAAGAACCAGGGCCTTCCTTTTGGTGTGCATATGGTAGATCGGTCCTCTTTGAAATATGAGCCTTATTTCTTTAGAAGGCACTTTAAGAAAGGATCGAAAATTATGAACAAAACGCTCTTTTGAGGATGAACAATATAAGATGCTTGTACAGAGTGCTGTAGGGAAAGCAGCTTGATCAGAGAAGAAAATGACAGATTTCCGTTAGAGAAAGGCTTTGTCATATGATTTCAGACTGAAATCCAGTAGTGGTTGGATTTTTTCCCTGGGTTTTTGTTCAGCTGGGAAGAACAGAGCCTTTTCCTAGAAATACTTCGGTGATGATTGTATTCCATATTCTTTTCATTAGCGAATGCAGCGGTAATTCAATTTTGATACCGTAAGTAATTTTTTTCTTTTCCTGCCATTTGGAGCAAGAAAGAAGGTGGTCTTTGGAAAATCTAGATCACAGAACTCTTGTTTTTCCTAAGCCTAATAGGATGTCTCCTCATGGGAAGTTCCTGTTGATCCGCACGGCACTTGTTACAGAAAGGCTGGCACGTGGCTTAGGGTGAAGGTCTGCTTTGCCTCCCAGATAAGCTGGCAACTGTAAGTGCACTGCATGTGTGACAGTGAGGAACCATTTCTGAGGTAGGCAAGTTGAGGTCAGCGAAGTCCTAGTGCTGAACACACACATTCTTTCCATCATGGACGTGAGCCAAGCTTCTCAAAGTAATTGTTATTTCTATCTGTTCAGACTCCGCAGATTACTGTGGTACCAAGAGATACAAAAGTTGTTGAAGTAGAAACTTTCAGAAAGTTCCAGAAGAAAAATCAGTGCAGAAATAAAAAGTAGGAGTTGTTCTCCTGAATCGTTTCTTTATATATCTAGTAGTTTAAAGAAATACATGATTTTAGTGAGCAGTATGAGGGATATTGTATTGGATTTATCAATAGCCTTGTTTGTTAGGTGTCTTATTTTAGGTGCAAGTGGAAACTAGAATTATTTTATAGTTGATCTGATTTTTAATTAGAGCTTTTCAAGCTCTTTTTCAATCTTTCCTCTAGAAAACTGGTTATTAGAGAATATAAGATTAGGGATAGGCAGTATTTTTATTTTTTAACTAGTACATTTGTGTTCTGGTGGCATCTGGAACCTTGTCACACAGATCCTGCCATAGGAGTATCATTCTTAACAATGTTTTGATTGAAGTCTAATGGTGCAATTTTAGTAATGTAACAAAGAGTTGAAGGTAGTTGTTTTATGCAACTTGTAGCGTAATGCCAGCAAAATTCAGTTGTGGGTATTGCTCTTAAGTTTAAATCAATTCTTGAATCTTTTTCTACCCACAGGATCAAATTTTCAGCAAATTAACAAAATTGTCTGTCTTGACAGAGTTTACCTCTCGTCATAAGAGAAGGAAAAAAAATTCTAAAATTACCTCTTTGTATTACTACTTACTTGCAATGGGTATTAGCTGGGTATCAGCATCCTGGATGGGTCTTGTGGAGGACCACAGAGAGGAACTCTGGAGCATCTGACAGAGGAGAAGCAGAGAAAGCTGTGACTGTTTAGCCTTGAGATGAGATCTTTGAGGAGGATGTTGTTGTCCATGTGTATAGAAACCTGATGAGGGGACTAAGGAAGACAGAGCCAAATTCTTCACAGTGGTGCCTGGTGGAGGGGCAAGAAACTGATATACAGGAAACTCCACTCAAACACAAGGGAAAAAATTTCTTTTTTTATTGTTAAATGTGGTCAGACCTTTGGAAGAGGTTACCCAGAAAAGTTGTGCCTTCATAGCTCTTTAAGGTACTCAAAAGTCAGCTGGGCACAACCCCAAAGCTGCTTCAGCCTGCTCTAGTTAACCACGCTTTGAGCAAAGGCGTGGGATTGATGATCTCAGAGATCCCTTCCATCTGCAGCCATGCTGTGATTTGGGTACCTCTGTCTACTGTTGTCCTCCTAGTTGGCTTGGAATTAAATTGGAGCTTGTTAGCAAAAGGTAGATTCCAAGTTTGAATGTAGAGTCACATGCTCTCTACAGAAAGAGCTGCACTACTGAAGCTGTTGTTAGACTTCATAGAATTTACTGCCTCTACAGCTATGCAGATGGAATGCTTTTTCTTTGACTGCTTCCAATTTACTTTTCAGGAAAGTTGGCCACTGTAATTTAATTGCCTTTCATTAGGGAGCCTGATCTGGGGAACTCTGAACCGAGATGGCTGAGGAAGTGTTCACAAGATAGGGTTTCAGTGAGGGAGCTAATGTGCACCAGAGTGCCAGAGCAGTCTGCCAGTGTTAACCTCCTAGGAAGGCCCTACAAATTTCTTAATATTTATCTGCATTTCAATGGACTCAAAGCTTTAGTGGACAATGCAGAACAGAAATAAAAAGATACTTCTGAGAGACTTTCAATGGATGCAGTAGTTCAGTGATATCTTTTTTTTCCCTTTCAAACCGTGAACAAATACAGGGTACAAAACCTCAGCTAACCTACATCTTAGTGTACTGCTGTTTTGCAAGTATTTTCTTAATATGTGGAAAAAAACAGAAGCCAAATGACCGTTAGGGAAAAAAACCAGAAGTCTCACAGAAAAAAGTCAACTTTGGAAGTGAAGTTCCCACTTATTATCACAGTGTGTTTAGTCTACACCACTGCTGAATATTGAGAGAGGAAATTATTTTGGACAGTGTACATTCTGAGTGTGAATGCTTTGGCACTTCTTTTCTTAGGGTTTTATAGTGCTCTCTTGCAGATGTCTTGTGGTGAGAACAGGCAAGTTTGTTTGGGCTGTCCCCATCCCCCAAGATCTGCGTTTGTCCTGCGTAGGAAGTGCACAGAGCCTGCTTCTGAATTTGCAGTCTCATCTGATCAAGAGACTGCTTCACATTTGTCTTTGCAAAACCAGAGAAAATATATTTTCCATTCCAGATTGCTTGATTTATAAATATGATATTGCAAATTACCCAGCGTAGTGTCACATATTATCCTTGATACCTTGATTGTTTTCTTTAGTTTTTCCAGTTAGTAGGAATTCCAGTTGCTAGTGGAATGGGGATATTCTGATTTACTGCTGTCTCACAGAGCTTGCTGTACTTTGAAGGGGAGAGCATTTGCACACTGACCAAATTCCTAAAATCCCAGAGCCTCTGTATTCCAGACACCACCACCCACTCCTCCACCCACTCCTGTCCTCTAGTCCCTTTCCAGGAATTAAACTATCTATGGGACACTCTGTTGACATCTCGAGTTCTTTGTCCAATAAGTTGGGGTTTTTCAGGTCTGTTTGATTAGTGGCTCTTCTTTTTCTCTCTCTCCCAAAGTTGCCAACTTCCTCAGGAGCTGCCTGACATAACTGCCTTCCATTCAGCATGGCTGAACATTGCTCTCTTTTCAGCATTTCATGGCTCTTTAGATGGCAGCTCTTGGATGACATCTACCATGGGACTGAGATAACAGGCTTAAAGAACAGCAAGCAAAATCGTTTAAGGTAGTGGTAGACTTGGCAATGCTGGGTTGATGGTTGGACTCGATGGTCTTGAAGGTCTTTACCAACCTAATGTGATTCTCTCAGGGCTGTTAATAATTTTGAGCCCTGTCTAAATTAGCATTTTGTCTATATTCTTAATGTAAAAATACAATTTAAGCAAATTTGCGTGGTAGCTAGGCCAAGTTAGTGCCACTGATTTTGATTTGCTAAGAATTGAGGTTTTTTGACTGCTAGCACAAGTCAGTGACATCATAAATGTGTATGAATTACAATCCTAAAACTGGTTTTTCCCTCCCCTTTTTCATCCAATTTAAGATGCTCACTGCTTTTCTCACTGCTTCATTCTCTCTCAAAAAAACCCCACATTATCAATTCTTTGGTATTTTTTGTGTGTACACGCAGATGAGTGGTTGAATATTCCTTTCAAGGAGATGAAGGAGGCGTAGGGGAAAAAACTGCTGCTGGTTTTATGTTAAATGAATGAGTTTGTGCTCTCTTTTTGTTTGTGTGCAGGAAATAGAAATTTTGACAACTATGTGCTATGGCTTAGATATACCAGAGGTTAAAGTAGAGAAAGGTAAATGGTCTTGGTTCGAAGATGCAGATCCTACTTAGACCCTTGATGAAGTGGTCATTATTGGTTAAAGAAAGGGAGGGAAAGAAAAAGAAGCAAGCTCTTTATTTCCATGTAGAAGATATGACTTTGTACGACTAAAAATATTGTACTAGGTGGTCAACATGGTATGAATTAAAAACTTGTTTGCAGAGGTATTTTGAAGTTCTTAAGCTGCACTGCTCCTCTGGCATGCTGTGATTTCTTTTACTCCTACCTAAACAGATTCAGTTTGCTGGACTCTTTGCCCTTAGTCGAAGTTGTTCATATTTGGGAGTCACACTGGTTTTAGGTTACTGCATACATTTGAATATTTGTGACAGCTACAGCTTGTAGAATTTTCTGCCTGGATAGCCAGCCGTTCCTTTCCTGACATTTCAAACTGAAGAACTGTACATGAAGGCAAATTACTCAGGGAAGATGTTCAAGTCACTTGGAAAGATCAGTTTACAGATTTTTGCAGCAATAAATAGTTCTCTCATTAGAAAAATTAGTCAAATTAGGGAAATCTTCTCCTACAGTAATCCACAGAATATACATTCTTTTTGTATTCTGCTTTTACTTTGGGGTCTTTGTTTTGCTTTGGGCTGGCTTGCTTTTTTTAGTGTTATTATTATTTAACTTAGTATATTATGGTTCCTTTAATAAGAACAAAGGAAAATGGGTTGGTGCCAGCTTCAACCAAGATGCCAGAAATTCCTTTGCTCAAGAAGTTTCTGGCCCAGTGATTGAACTCCCCATGCTAAAACTAAAGACAAGTTAGAAAAATTTGTAGAGAGATACTGAGCTATCTCACCAAGAATAAATAAAAAACAAAACAAAAGTGCAGCATAGCTTCCTTTTAGGTAGGGGAGAAAAAAAATTAACTAGAATAAGCCTTTTGGTCCAAAAATCTTCCTTGTCTTTGGTGAGATGTCCTAAAAGTATTTGTAAGAAATCTGCTTTGAGTAGAGTATGCTGAATTTCAGCAGGAGCATGTCTAAAAGCACCATATGAAGAAGGGGTTCTGTTGAGGTAAAGTGTTTGTAGACATGAAAGATAAGGGTTTTTTCTTAAATATTCTAACCTGGTCAGATGAAAAAGTTTGCTGCTGTTTTAAAATATTTAAAGCTCCAAGGCTTAAACAGGGTGAAGGAAGGATTTAAGGACTGAAATGATTCTTCCTTTTGAAATTCATACTAACAGCTGTGGTTGATGAAAACTCAGTTGAATCAGTCATGTAACTGGCATGGTAATTCACATGTTGTAAATAACAATTAGCAACACTTGAAAGCAACACTTGCTGTATATATGGGTGGGATAACACGCTACACCATTTCCCTGGACATCTGTTTATTTGAAAGATGCATTGAAGTGTTGGAGGCCAGGTTGGATGGGGTTTTGAGCAAGTGGAAGGTGTCCCTGCCCACAGCAGAGGGGTTGGAAATAGATGATCTTTAAAGGGCCCTTCCTAACAAGACCATTCAATGATTGTCTTTTCACTGTCATTCGTGGAATTGCATAAAACAGGTAACCTTCTCCCATTTCATTGATATTTTGGCAATTTATAGGATTTTAGGAACTGAAGAGGAAGAGCTGTTAGGGTAGGATTATAGCCTTCAAAATCAAGATGCTTCTGGGATGGTAATAAGGAGGAGGTTAAAGTAATTCTAAGAATACTGTTTTACACAAGTTTCATTGCATGTTATGTTACTGGAAAGTACTTATTTAATGTCCAAGGATATGGATATAAAGACTGAAGCAACATGTACCTGGGGACTTCCTTGATGTGAGAGGACGTTGGGGGTCCGTTCTTTCAGTTCCCAGAGTGGTTAAGTCTCATACAATGGCTTTTCATGTCTGTATCTTTCCCAGGTAAGTTTGGAGTCTTGTCCAGTTTTGGTCAAGTGAGGCAGAGAAATAAGAAACTGTAATATAATTATAATTACCGATATGTTAAACTTCAGTAGCTTCCTGGAGAAGAGACCAAAGCTAATTTCCCCACTAACAGAAGGGTTTCAGGACAAGACAAATGGTTATCTGTTTTGGTTATGTCTGTTAAGGGCTGATCATGTGTGTGTTTTGGAATTAGCTGCAGTATGTGCTAGGTTTTGCCCAGGCACTGAAAGAGGTGAAAAAAACGTTATGGGAAGAGATCTGTGTAGGGTTCAATATACTGTTAGAACCTTGGCATCAAAGGAGGACTTGCTGTGCAGGAAGCTGGGATTAGTGTGGAAAGTAGAGGTTCAGTGATGTGTGACAGAGATTCGTAGGAAATGAGCTTTCAGTTCTGTTGTTCACCCAGCAACTTCGTTAAAAGCTTTCTCTTTCACCAGTCTGGAACGGGCATTTGGGGAATTGAAGAAGTGGAGGCATAGTGGTAGATTATTTATAGGCTGAACAGTGAGGGAAAGCATTGCAGCAGACTGAGGAAAAAATAGGTGGAAAACTGAGTGTTTGCAAAGTTTGGTGAATAAAGTTTTCCTTCTGACTCATTGTCCTTTCCTGAGCACTTCATTAATGTATAGGGTCAGAACTTGGCTTGGGCCTGAAGTCATGTGTCATTCTTAAACTGAAGTTTTCAGGCCTTGTATTCTCTTTTGTCCCTGGCAAAATATGAATGTGGTCTGAGCTTTAGTATGGCTCCAAAGCAGTGTTGCAATATAAGTTTTGAATAATAATTCCTAAAATGTGTTGATAGGTGCCTTTGTGTAAGGGATGCAAAAGTTGCTGTAACCTTTTCAGAAACCGAGCGAGCTTTTCCTTTGTTGGATGCTTTTAGTCGTGGTATTTTTCTCTGAAGGCACAATTTACTTTATACTTTTGGTTACTGTCGTTAAGACCTCTGCCAGCTCTGTTTTCACAGTTCTGCAGCATAAAATGTCTTGCTGTTCACTAAGTGTGAAAGGGGAGGACCCCAAACCAAAACCCTAGTTTTCCTTAGGAGTGAGTGTTTTGTTCTTGAAAAATGTTTGAACTCTTGAATGTTTTGCAGGTTTCTGCTGAGGAGTTGTGTTAGGAGGAGATGAATTGACTTTTTCACTTTCATAGTATCAGCTATGAAGAACTTTCTAGGGGAAAAAACTAATCTTCAGTTCATTGCCATGGGTGTATAGGCGGTGTAGAAAGTGCAGTGGGTGGGGTCCGGTGTTGGGACGATGAGGGTGCAGCTTTCAAAGTAAGATATGACATCAAACTGCAGGACTTTGAGCCCAAACAAAATGCCAGCTCATGAAAGAGGGAGTTTTGCATATGGACTGGATGAACTCCAGTCCTTTTAAAACTGAGTAAAGATCTACAGGTTGGACAGACCAGCTGTCCTTTTTGAGATGACAGCTGGAGGGTGTGGATAGCTCAGTTCCAGTGGACCCTGGAGAATGCCTGTGTACATAATATTGAAGCCTAATTGCTTGATTCTTATTGATAAGTCATCAAAAAGGATGAGTTGTTATTAAAACCACAATACAGCTTAATTTGAATTAAAACCCCAATTCCTCTCCTGTCTCAGTTGAGATACGAGTGCAGGGCATCCACGACCGTAAGCATCTCTCTTAATGTACCTGTATATGTCTGCTCCCACTGGGTCCTGTCCTCACAGGAGCACTGTGAAGCTTCATTAAAGATTTTAAAGTGCTTTATGATCCTCAGAGGGAAGGAGCTTAGAAATGAAGTGTTTATAATCAGATAGGTTAGTAGCACATAACAAGGACATAACCTATTAACAGTGGCTATTAACAGCCTGTTGGCCTCAGAATACTTAATGGTTAGGTTTTTGAAACGCAATTGCCCTCTGGAAAGGCATGTGCAGATTTTGTATATTTTATATATGTGTATTTTTATGCTCTACTCCTTTGTTTTCTGATCTACTGTGCTGCATTACAAACAAACAAAACTCAACAAACCTCCCAAATCAAAACAAAAACTTCTTGTTAGCCATCTTAACCAATATGCCAACAAGAATAGGTAAGGAATGTTAGCTTAGTTGAAAAAGTTTGTTTAAAGCTACAGGTATTTAAGAACTACCCAAACTGGCCTCTCTAAATATTTTTGGTTCACTAATTATTTGCTTATTTTCTGATTTTAAAAGCTTTCTCAATAGAAAATTGCTAAGGTGAAATTTTATAGCAGTGATTTACACTTGGATACACAGTAACTCAAGTGAGTGCTTGTTTCTGAAAGCCATCACAGTATTACGAACTTCTTGAAGTAAAAGCTTCCAGGACTTCAGAATGGAGAGTTGGCAAGCCCTAGTCAAGTTAAGAGGATTTATAGTCTCAGTAAAACAATTTGGCTTTTGAGAGGGAATAAAATTGTCTGTAGCTTAGTGCATGCTGTCATATACTCAGTGTGAACATGTATAGAACATGTAGCTGCAGTACTTAATGTACTTTTTCAGGAGGGGGATAGCTGTTTCATAGATAGGCATATATATTTGCCTTTATGTAACTGTGAATGGGAGGCCTAGCAGTTGGTTTGGATTTCATCATTAGGGATTTAGAGCAATTGTGGTGTTCACTTTGGGTCTTGCCGCAAATAAGATGTTCCCTGAGTTTTCACCACATTTCCTAAATTGCTGTGTTTGGATTAGCCCAGCCACAAAACCCTCCAATCTGCTACATCCAGCAGGGCGATTCTCTGCTCTGGTTTAGACAGGGCAACCTGAGCAGTTACATCCAGCTGCTTCCATTTCATTAAGTACCTATAAATGCAACTCACATTAGCTATTGCCAGAGTTTCTTGAGCCTGCAGAGATGGATGGTTCCAGTGCAAGCTGTAGTCCTGTTGAAGAAATCCCCTCAGTGGCAGAATCCCCATTTGAGTTTCTGTACTTTACCATGTGGGTGGGAGCAAAACACGACAGAAGCAGAACCATGCTAGCCTGTCATGGCCTCCTGATAAGCCCAATGGTTTATGTTCTACGATAATAAATACTAATGATTTTTATTCTTGTTCATAAGACGTGCAGCTTCTGCCCCCTCAAATTAATTCCTTTGGAGTGCCCTCCTATGGCTCTTCAAGTTAGTTTCATTCCATGGTGTTGTCATGAATGAGTGGTTTAGATGGCTTAAAGAATTCCTGTCAAAGGTATTGGCAAAAGCACTGTGCCTGTGACAGAGTTCGAGAAGCGTTTGGATAATGCTCTCAGGCACATGGTGTGATTCTTGGGGTGGCTTGTGCAGGGCCAGGAGTGGACTTTGATCCTTGTGGTCCCTTCCAACTCAGAGTATTATGTGGTTCTGTAATTATTGGCAAAACCAGGTTTTCATATAAATTTGTGAAGGCACAACTTAACAGAGTTTGATGGCAAGGTTCCTTCTGTTGCTTACTGTGTGGCTGAAGCATACGAAGGAAAATCAGATCATAATCAATTTGAAGAGATCTGTGCAGAGACTGGGAAAAAGATAAGAGTGCAAAGGGTAAGGGAGACCTTCCCATTGAATCACAGGTGTCAGAGTGGATCCACTTGCCAAACTTAGTCTCACACTTGATCAGTGGTTTTATGTCTAAAGGATTTCGCAGCACGTCATCATTGACTAATTTTACACTTACAGAATGATTAAGTAGAAGTTAGTATAACCACAGCAGCAATGTAACTGTGGATCTGGGATGGCAGTGTTCATACTATACTTGCTATAGGGTGTTTAAAGCAATTTGCACATGCCCAGACACAAATTCTGTACGAAGGTGTACCTGCTAAAAATTCTTCTCATGTTCGGGTGGGCTTTGGCTTTTTTGCGTTCTTCATTGTTGCATTGCATAACTGTACAGAATTAAAAACTTGTCTATTTTAAGGGTTCGATCCTGAGGTTGCTCCCGAGAGCTCCCCAGGTGAGCTGGCAGGTCCCTCAGCAGGAATGGTTCCATTGGGCAGTGAGCTCCAGCATTGCCTACCTGTGTGGGGCTGACTCAGGAGCAAGTCTCCTCACGGCAGGATCATCCTGGCGTCACCATATCCTCCTGCTGTTCTGTATTCTCTACTGTTTCTGCACATTCAGGGTAACATCTGGAAACATCCTGCAGATTTTATTTCATGTTACAAGATACTGGGATTCTATTTCAATTGTTAAAACGTTTATCTATGGAAACTGAGGGAAGGGGCTGTGGGGCGTCTGCCTAATGGCTGAGTGGCAGCCTGAGCCTTGAAGCAGCCAAGGCAGCAGGAGAGACCGACTTTGCTTTGCTGCCCTGCGGGTGTTCCCCTCTCTGGACCTGGATCTCGGGTTTATGTGTGCATGCCCTGTAGGCCGTCTGGTTAACTTTGGTGTGAGCACGAGCCTCTTGTCCTGGAGTCAGGATAGCGTTGTGCTGAAAATGGGGGCTCCTCTCCAAGCGAGAGCTGGGCTCAGTGTTCCCGGTGCACCGCAGAACAGCGCGTGTGGCTGGAGGGACTTCACATTCACCATTGGCCGCTTGTCGGCTCTGCAGCCCTAACGTGGAATTAGCATCGTTGGCTGCTGTCTTTTTAAGCTGTTTTAAAGAGAGAAGCTCCATCTGGGCCGCCCTCCGTACTCTCGGTACCCGCACGGTACCCTCGCTGTGGCGAGGGAGCAGAATCCCGGCGGGGCGCGGGGCTCGGCGGGGGAGGCCGTCCCGGTGCGAGCAGGGCGCTGTCCCTTTAAGGCGGGCCGGGCCCGGGCGGTGAGTGACGGCGCGCGTGGGGTCACGTGAGCCGCCTGTATTTGAAGGTCACAAAAAAGCTGCTTCCTTTAGAGAGAGCAAGAGGGAGCGAGCGGGAGGGAGCGAGAGGAGAGAGCGAGGGAGCGCAGCCAAAATGGCCGACCGAGTCTCTGCTGGGTTCTGAACGTTTGAAATAAAAAAGAGAGCAAAAAAAAAAAAATTAACAAAAAAGGAAAAAAAAACTAAACAAAAAAGCAAAAACACAAAACCATTTTTGGATTTTTTTTTTCATTTCCATTTCTACCTTGTATGCCTCAACTCGCTGGATTTAAGCACTGCTGCACTTTATGAGGTTAGTGGTACGTTTATGTTTTATTGTTTTTACCTATCAGTAGGTTTTTTAAGAGCCTGAGCTGACCGTTTCCGTCCGTGATTTTGCAGTGGTGTCTTTTCTAGCACAAAGACTTGCTTCAGATGTTGTCTGCTTGTGTACGTGTATGGTACTTTTAGTGGATTTTTGGGGCTTTTTAGAAGGAGCTCTCTGTACAACTGAGGTGTGGATTTGAAAGATATTTGCAGTTTAAAACGCCTCGGCAAATTGCAGAAGATCGTTTGTATTTTCCGAGCTGGTGAAGTACAAGATAGTGCTGAAAATCTTGTTTTATTTAAATAGAGGCTTTTAAAAGAGTGATTTCTTCCCCACAGCACCCGGAGCTCTTAAATCTGCTGCAAAAATTTGCATGTATAAACTCGGGCTTGCATTCTTTCTACTGCTGGGTCGGAGCAGGGCCGGCTGGGGCCGTGGCTCCCTCAGGAGCGGGGCCGGGGCTCCGTGCCGGGCCCAAACGCCAGGTACTGAGGAATGTGCGGGATGCGGGCCGCTGCCGGGCTTTTGTGTTCTACGGAGAGCAGGCGTTCGTCTGCGCCTTAGGAAATGTAGGTAAAAAGCTGCGCTTTTTCGCTTAACCCCCCCCCCCCCCCCAACACTCTTTCTTTTT
>VZRN01000630.1:555279-630215 GCA_013397935.1 Dasyornis broadbenti
AGCCTTCTGTGTTGCTAAAAATTTAAATCCGAGTTATTTTTGCAACTCCCTCCAGAACCGAGCAAAAAATTAAAGGGGAGTAGCTGGAGCTTGCTTTCTGAGAACAGGCCCCTCCTCCTGCATTGTAAGAGTGTGATGTAATGCTCCTTTCTGTGAGGTTAAATGAAAAAAATTCTGTGGTGGTATACATTTTTCTTTACCCCTTCCTCACAGGGATTGCATTGTGATATATTTTTGTAGCTGAATATGTAAGCAGCAGATAATGATGCAGATAATCGTGTGAATGTACTTCACATTGCAGTGTATTAGTGCAATGATTGTGGTTAGCAAGTCAACTTTGTAAACCTACAAGATGGCTCATATTTTATATTTCTTTGTGGCCTTACATGCACACAGTTAAACACAGATGGAGGAGACAAATTTCAGTAAGCTTTTTGAAAATGTATCTGGCTGTCGTCATTATAGTCTTTTATATACTGGGACTTTTTTTTTTTTCTGCACTGGCTAGCAAATATTTGAAATAATTCTGCAGTATATGAAGTTTCTCATGGAAATGAAGAGAGTTTCTTTTGGTTTTTGTTTTTGTTTTTTTTTTTAACTTTTAAGTTAGGAGAAACCAGTAAAAAAGAACTCTGCTCAAATTTTGCGCAGTGTATTTTGCTGGTAACTTTGCTCGTTAAGCATTTAATAGTAATGGATAACCCAGTTAATATATGAAGTAAAACATGCTCCCTGTTTAGGGTTAATGAATTTAGAAGATTCCACCCTCATGTTACTGGCAGGTATCTGTGTTGAGGAAATGCTATAAAAATATTTTGTGTCTTTGACATGATGTACCCTGATGGCTTTTGTTACTCAAAGCCTTCTTGGGCTAGGTGATCTTGATGTAGCCAGAATATGTTGAATCTACTTGTTGATTAACAAACAATAATTAGACATTAGAACTATTTTCAGATGCAGTATAAAGTAGGAGTATTCTCAGATTTGGTACTTGCTGGACTGAAACATCAATTTTATCACATAAACATAGTTTATGTGATAAAAATTGCTGCAGAATGGGATGGCTGAACTGAGGAAGTAAAGAAAACCCAAATTGTGTCCTGAGCTGGCGGTATTGCAGGATGTAGTCTTCCCAGAGCCTACACTTCAGAAAAGTACTCGCCATTTCTGTGTGGTTTTTTTGCCTTCATGCGTTCCTGCCTACGTTACACACTTGCAGAATGTGTAAATGTTAGTACATATAGCTTGTTTGTTGAGGTGATTGGATAGAGGGTGGTTTCTAGTAACTGCAACTGCTCCTAGCTACAGAAGCTGTCATGGGTCACACAAAAGGTAGCTATTGCAAATAATAAAAATCATTCCAATGAGTCTGTCAAACATTTAAGCAGCTTTGTGAAACTGTACCTGTGAATAGGAAAGACCAATTAAAGTAATTCCTCTTATAAATATACTTTTGACCCCTCAAATCCTACTGCAGTGTGTGTTGAGGACTGTGCAGTCTGTGCAACCACAGGATTTCTTTAAGTGTGAATCTGGGCAATTCTCAGCCTTATTTGTATTGGGTATGTTCCTGCAGTACAGAGGGAACAAAACAATTTTGAGAGACCTGACTTGAGTTACAATTTCTAGATCAGTTTGAAGCTTACCAGAGGCATTGGGGCAGGGGAATCTTTTTTGCTTCGCTCAGTTCGCAGTGACGATGCTGAGTTCAGAAGCTTTATTTAATTTTTCTGTTTGCATTTGCATGTCAATTGTTACTGGTATCTACAGGAATCGGTCCCTTTCGAAAGCAGACAGTTTTAGTAGGTTGAAAGCTACAGTGAAGTCAGTAGTCAGCAGAGCCCCTGGAGATTTTTGCACTACATCCCAGAGATTCTTGAGAAATAATTGGCAAGAAAAGCCTTATTACCATTGAGCTTCAATATACAGGAGTCTGCAATTCTAATGGGAAAAAATTCAGGGAAAACAAGTGACTGAAAGATTAGTATGCTTAGTTTCAGTTGCTTTTCTTTTAGCCTTTCTTTCCTGCTGAGAAGGAAAAAAAAGAAACTTTGTAAGATCATGCAGTCTTTGCCAGCTGATTTCAGCTAAATTTAACCTTTTTAAGATTTTTGTTTCTTATTTATTAATAGGTGGCTTTGTAGAGGAGTGAGTATCCAAATCTATGAGGAAAAAATCCATAGAATTAGAGTATTGCTGGAGGATAATTTTTATCCATAACTTTCCTAGTACCCCTTTAGACACGTGTCTTGCATCTTGAAGCAGAGTTCTTTAATTATGGTCATTATGGATCTACATTCCTTTTGGACCAGAGTGGAAGGTGAGAAGTTTAATTTACAGTTTATTTTGAACAGTATTGGTTAGAATCTGCACCCTTGGTACTCTTCAGGTGATAGTTGTTTATAACTGAAAAGTTTCAGGGGTTTTTTGCTTTGAGTAAGAAACCACCTACTGCCTTCCTAGGAGCTGTTTCACCCTGTTAAGTATTGGTTTCCTGTTTAAACAGCTCAAGATTTCAGGTGAGAGAATAAGATACAAAAGATGCTTAGCTCTAAGGACCCATATTTCATGTCTTGTCAAGGAGAATCAGGTGTGAGTATCAGGGTTCTAGTGTTATTACCTTAGATTTCAAGTAGCTAAACTTTAAATATCAGCCTAACATTATTGCTGTAGAATTAATTTGTTAAACAGATGTAAAATCCATGTTAGATAAATAAAAATATGTATTTCTTCTGAAAGCTTTAGTTGCTAATGTAATGCATTAGTAGTCTTACATGGTATGATTACATGTGCCATATTTCAAGTATTGGTCAAACAAGTTGTTTAAAGTTGGGTATCAAGATAACAGGTTTTGGCCAATTCAGCATTGAAGGCAAATGTGGCGGTTTCATGGAGATAAATACTATATATTGAGAATATTTCTATTTTGTTTTCGTGATGGTGCCATAACTGTTTTTCAGAACCCAGGAGGAGTGGTTCCTTTCTGTAGCTGTCGTGAATTCCAACTCCAGAGCTATAACTTTAGTCCTTGTCACTGCTTAAGTCCTCCTTCACACATCGGCTTCCTTCTAAAGAACACAGCATTGTTTTTTGTGTTCTATTTGGTTGGTTTTTTGTTTGATTTCGGTTTTTGGGGGGTTTTTTGTTGTTTTTTTTTAATTGTTGAAACAAAGCATATATTCTGGGAGCTGCATAAATATATGCAAACCCTGATTATTTTTTTGCCTTGCTTTGTGCCATCAACACACTTCTGAAAGGAGTTCCTATGGATATTGTCATTTTAAAGGCTGTTTTCCTCTCTGTATGCAGTATGCTGGCATTATAGATAAGGGATGTTACTATAATTGTATATTTTATAATTCTGAAGAGTTGTGTCTTAAGAGCTGGTTAATGTGATATTTGGGTGTTACAGCATGGGTAAAGACATCTTGTTCAAAATATTGTACATTCAGGACTACTTTTGATTAGCCTGTTTAGTCATATGGGAAACCATAACACAGGATACAACCCTTGGAGGTTTTTCAGGTACCTAAGAGAAGACAGATTAATAAAACACGAGATGAAAGGCAGAACAAACCAAACCAGGGTTTAAACACCATGGAAAAATGTGTGCTAATACAGCTGAAGAGAAATTAGTGAGGGCAGTTTTGTTGAAAACCACAGGTAATAAGTATGAAAGTTGACTACTGCCCCTTACAGTGCTACAGTCTGTGTCTGAACTCAATTAAATGTATGTTTCTATATTTAGGCAGAGAAAAGCATCTAAAAGTACCTCAATACTGATAGGTGGAAAAATGCTTAAAAGTATAAAGCATGTATTTTAATAAAAATGTGTGTTAAACTGAGACGTTTAGAAGTGAAATGTAGCCTTCGAATTTACTACAGCAAAAGCAAAGCAAAACACCAAGATACAACTGTGTTTGGTTTCATGGCAGCAGGGGAGTGCTTCTCTTCTTGGGATGGGATGTGTGAGGCCATGTTCTAACGGTGGAGAGATAACAAATTTTGAGGTAGCTCCAATAAGAGCAGCAAAAAATGAGAGGGTGGTAGTCTAGCAAAAAACCACTTCAGCTTTTTTGTGTTTATTTTTATAGCTACATCTCTGCAAACAAATAAGTAGTTGTCTAATTTGTCAGAAGAGCATCATTTTGACATTGAGCTCCATCATAGCTGGGTGTGCTGTGAACAGTGTAGTTACTTCAGCAATTAAAAAGCAGAAAGGCATGAAATTTTTTTAAATCAAGGTGACCATTCTTTTTTAATTCCTTGAAAGTACATGAAACCCCAGTGTGCATGCTTGAATTTTAAGGGAAGTATGCTCATCTTTCCCAGTGTGCTTAGCAGATGTGGAGCTAGGGCTTCCTGAGGTACAGGTATAACTGCTGCACCAATTTGAACTGAAACAGAACACTGGCTTCAATTCTGAATCAGAGAGGAAGTATTCCTTTGAAAAAGAAAACAATTTAAAAATTGCTTCTGGTGTTATCAATGGGTCCCCCCCCCCCTTTTTAAGCCTAGCATTTGCTGAACAGCACAATCATAAATCAGCACTCCACCTGTAATCTCACTGGCTGTTGGGCACAGCCTCTGTGTACGCAGGAAAATGGCAGAACTTAAGATGCAGTGACACTGCTGGAATTGGGGTTTTTAAAACATGTACACGCCACAGCTTTTGTAGATTCTGAGGTTTTTTTAGCTAGTTGACCTATATGAAAATAGGCAAGGTTAAATATATAATCTGTTAATGCCACTTAACCATTAATTAGAGTTGAGCTCAATTGTCCCATTTTACACGTGCTCTGTGGCAAATATACACAAGTGTGTTGTCGTGGTTCATTCTGTGTTTGCGAATTTGGTTGTGCTTGAGCCATCCAGTTTTCCAGGATGTGGTGCCCTCTGTCACTTAAACATTCCTTAAAATAAGTCTTAAGTGTTTTCTTCCACTTCTTTTTCCCCAGGTTTAAATTTTAGAGTTGGTAGTAGAAGACATTGCAACTTTAATAGGAGAGTGCTAATGTAGCAGCATTAATGCTCTTGTTGCAGCTTCTGTATTAGCATTTATATTTTTAATGGTATGTAATTTTGCTTAAGCAATCATGCCAGATTCAGGGTCTGATTTAAAGCACATGCTTCTAATTCTGTGTTGGTACTCTAGATATACTTAACTACAAAATAGCTTTCTTTGGCAAGAGGTTGCCTACTACTAAGAACTTCATCAACTAAAGTGAAACTGATATATTCTGGTACGTCACCTTGCCAGCTAAATATGCAACATGTTTATGCTCAGCCTTTTGCTGAATAATTCATGGGGAGGATGATTTGATCACAACATACAAGTGGATTTTAGTATTATAATGCTTGGAAATTCTAATCTGGTAGGTCTTGCTGGATTTTTTCCAGGCTGTTCTGCCTGTTACTTGGAGAGAGTTTGAGGACCTTAAAAGTGAAAATAGATATGTACTATATGAAAGGGAGGAGAGGGCAGAAGGTACCAAAACTTAGCAAATGTTTTTTCCTAGCTTATTCCTATGTGCACTGAAAACCAGTTGGCCTATGAAGCAGAAAATAGTAATTAGATTGTTT
The DNA here is from genome assembly GCA_013397935.1 of Dasyornis broadbenti. Lineage (NCBI taxonomy): Eukaryota > Metazoa > Chordata > Aves > Passeriformes > Dasyornithidae > Dasyornis > Dasyornis broadbenti. The sequence continues at coordinate 560,863 of VZRN01000630.1, forward strand.
AATTCCCATGTGAATTTTTAAAAAAGAATGCTTCTATATCCTAGTTAAGATTATATAACTAAACCTTTCCTATTCTGTTAGATTTTACTTGGGTACTAGTAGTGTTATTACCTCACTGTTTTATTCAAGGGATTTTCTATGATAAATATTAGAAAAACTAAAAATAATGTACTTTAAACTGGTTAAAAATATAGCACATGGAAATAGGGGATGTCCTATTGAGGTTATATATATGTCATTCTATATCTAGCTCTGTTTTTCTTTGTGGATGTCAGTACAAGTTCACGTGCAGTGGTTGGAATCTGAATGTGGGCTAGGTTCAAATTGACTCTAAACATGTTTGGTTAACCTGAAGTAAAACCCCAAACGCTTTTTTGAACCTCGTATAAAAGAAGGTTCCAGCTGGTGCTACAGAAGTTAGTTATAGCAATATTAATGGGAATTTTAAATTAAATGGCCTTGTGTTGCAGACTCAAATTATCTGTTCCTTTGCAGGTAATGTTCACATTATCTGCTTGATACATGTCAGCCAGACCAAGCAATGCTGAGAGAGAGAAAGAGTACAAGGCATTAGGGTCATTTTATTTTCTTTTGCCTTTATCTGTGTCCTGTAATTCTGTTCAGAGCAGATCTAGATTACCCTGGCAGGAATGCTTGCTAACCAATACCCTCGCCTTGCTGTAGCTTTCGTGCCTGAAACATACTGATGGTGGTGTGCTGTGGGAAACTATAAACAAAATCTCTCTGGGTGGAGATGTAATCTTCCTAATAAGTTTGGTTACATGTACTTCTTCAGTAAGATATTTCTTCTAATTTTTCTTAATTGGCAAATATATTTTGAAAGCCTCTGAATTATAGTAGGAAGGTTTAGTAAGTGACCTGGGATGGGAGAATCCTAAGCCTTACATGCAGATAATTTTTCAGCTGTTTGAACCAGTTTAGTCTTCCTTGTGCAAAAGCTATCTGAATTTGCATTTAACCACTTCATGTTGCATGGTAACTATTCTGGAATGGTGACTCGTTAACTCCTTGAGCGACTGTTTTTATCATAAAACAACATTCTATGTCACATTAGCTCTGCTGTGTTGTTAATTAGGAGACAGTTTTGCTCTACGTTTGCCAGTTACTATAAATAAAATATATATCCTGACCCAGAAAAACTGTAGGAAGTGTGTTTTTACCAGATTTTAGGTATAGCAAGATGAAAAAGACAAAGCAGACCTTGGCAGCTTAATGCACCCACCCGTAAAGCCACAGTTGCCGAGTTCTTTAAGCTAGCTTGCTGTAGTTAGGTCATTAAAAACCAAACAGGTTAATTTTTGGAAAGTCAGCCTGTCCTGATAAAGTTTTAGGGAGAAGATTATTTCTCAGATGTGGATTTAAAGGTGGCTGTTTTAATGATGATGAGCAGTATTTGGGTGATTTGTGCTCAGAAAAAGCTGAGGCTGGCTGTGTCAGTCTCCATTATATTCTGCTTCAGTCTAGGTAATGTGAAATGAAACTCTCCTACCACAGACTTGCAAGTATAGGGTCACCTTAAGTTTATATAACTTCTTTTGATCTTTTTCTTTAAAAAACCTTCTTTTAAATCATGTTTCAGTTAGTGTTAGATAACTTGGTTAAGCTTAAATGCTTTTCTCTCTTTGCATTCTTAGGCCATTTTTCTATTGTCAGAGTATTATTCTGAGTATTTGTTCTTAGGATCATTTTAGGTTGAGCATTGCTTGCCCTGTGTGTTTAATGTTAAGCTGTTAAAACCAGACTTCATCACTGGCTCAGTGCATTAATAAGAACAAGGTTGCAGATTGCTCTTCATTGTAAGTTTAATTGTAGTGTGTAACTCAATTTCATTTTTTCATTGTGTTTGTTAACAAACTTTGAAATAATTGCTTATTTTCCAGCTTACAGCATTCTATATTTGTGTGTGTCTGATATGGGTCTGTGTATCTGTAATAAGTGAATGTTGGCAGTTACTGCAGTTAAAAACTACCACGTATCAACTGACAGTGGAGACTTCTTGCTAGGGCATAAAAGACAGTAAAAATGGCTCTCAAGAGTCAGTTCGAGTTTTGTGTTTGGGCAAAGCCTGTGCAAACAAAGTGGGTGCCTCTCTCTAGGGTAAGTGTGCAGATGTAAGAGCAGCAGCAGAGAAATTCAGAGGCTATCTGAAGGCCACACAGAAAGTCAGGGGCAGGGCCAGACTTGAACTCAGAAGTTCCTGGCTTGTGGCCTGGAGCGGAAGCCAGTTGTACACAGCTGTATTGAATTGTGAATAGAATGATGCTTTCTTTTTCCTTTATGGACTTATGGGAACAAAGCTGATTTAACCAAAATCACAATGTGGGTAAAAAGATGGAATTGTGCAATTCACCTTTCTCATAATTTCAAGTGCTGAAACTTCAGTGTTAAAAGTTGGTTCAGTGCTTGTGGGTTTCCATTTGCCAAGGAGCATGGTAATGGAGCTGGGTCATAAATCCTGGCAAATCTTAGTGCAGTGTCTCGAGGTCAGACTGAGGGCTTTTTCTGAGTGTAGAGGAACTCAGGGCTTAAAAGCTGCTGCTCTGTATGCTACCTTGAGAAATACTAATGACTTAAAGGAATTCCCTGAAATTTTATTTTCTTTGATGTTTTAAAATAGAAGTGGAAACCTAGTTCAGAGACAGTCTACCTGAGGTTGACTGTTTATTAAACTGAAATTCACATTCTATATTTAACACTAGTGGAGTTTTTAATGAGGCTTTAAACATTGTTATCCTTCAGTGCAGTCTGAGAGAAGAGAGAACGTGCTCTAGGTTTGCTGCCTGGTACTTCCTTCCTGAAGTAAAAGCTTGGAGTAGCTTCTATTTGAATGTATGGACAGTTGTGGTTATTTCAGGAGTTCCCGTTAGGAAGAAGGTTTTGATCTACAGTAATATTATAGAATGAACATCACCATTATGAATTATTTTTCTGTGCTGTTTAAAATCTTGAGAGGGATTTTGAAGTCCATTTCACAGTAAAAGGGACTTCTTTTCCAGGCAACGTCATTAATACCAAGCTTTAGCAGCAAAGTACTGTTGGTCCCCCCCCCCCGGAGTATCTTAATCTGTGTGCTGTTTCTTGCTAACTGAGGCCTTATGCAAATGTACAGTAAGGTTATTTTCCTAAATTATGAGCACTGAACTTAGCCAGAGAATACAAACTCAAAAAACCAGAACCAAGCAACACAGTGTGATTTTTGTTTGCTTGCTAGAAAGTAATTTTCATTTTGTCTGTTGAAAGTAACAAAAATGCTAAATAGTTTTAATGAGAAGTCCAAGTATCAAAAGCTTAACAATAAAACATTTCACTTCTGAGAGGTTGAAGCGCTGCTGTCTCCTGGTGTGTGCAGTGCAGAGTGACTGTACCTTATTCATTGGAAAGAATTGTCACTGAGTGCTGTGGACTTTGAGCATCTGAAAATTTTGTTAGTAGTTAATGAAAATCAGAATAATTAATTTGAGTTACAGTGGTGTGCTTTTTTACTCACCCTCCTTTTTTATGCACTGTCGTGGTTTAATCCCAGTCAGCAACCAAGCACCGCACAACCGCTCACTCTAAACCAAGCCCCATGGAAAATGCTGAGTTTCCCTGTCAGTTTCAGCTGTTTGAGTGCTTGCAAGTCCCAATTGCTTTTGGCTGTGGCTTCAGAAGACATTTGAACTGTTTGTCGGGGTTGTTGCATAAACCTGGACCACTTTAGAGATGGCCATTGTTGTGGCAGTTCTTGCTTTATTCCCCTATTACAGCTGCTAATAGGTTGTAATTAAACTGTAGAGCTCTTCCCTGCAGGTCTTCCAGAAATACTGTAACCACCTAGTGACGAGTGTCTGAGTTTGGAGTTGCTCCCCAGTCACCACCAGTAACAGTGTTGTGGGCTCCGTTCTTGCCGTGGCGAGTGGGAGACTCAGCTGAGCTTGTCCCATTCGGAGCTGTGTTGCCCCCTGATTTAAGCTGGCAGCAATAGCTTCAGTGGCTGAATAAAGTTTACCCCACTCTCGTTAAAACATGGTGTTAGTTAAGAGGAAGCTTATCAAAGGCTGGTTTAACGAAGAGTGATGTTTCCAGTGGAGCCCAATGTACTTTTTTTCTTTAATACTCTTTAGAAAGAGCATAAGAAAAAGTTGGTGACTCTTACTTGGTGCACTTCCCCATTTAAGTCAGTCAGGTATAAGTCACATTTGCTGATAACTCTTCAGTTGGCACTTCCAGCTTAGCAGGTAGATTTGGTTAAAGCTAAAGGTCTGGTCTTCCACCTCAGATTTGGAATTTTAAATGCTTATGTGTGTGGCTGAATTCTGTATTGCTTTTACTATAAGGTCATGGTAACTTTTTTGCTAGGTAGCATTAACCATTTTTCCAAAACATTGGCTTCACAGAAAGATAGATGCTTTGCACTGGCAGTATGCATGGAAGCATCAATAAGCTGACAAATTAGATGTGAGGTTCTAGTGTTTAAAGGGCTTTTCTTTCAGCAGGAAATAGTCTCCCACATCAGCTTACGTATTTTAACCTTCAACTTTATATAGCAGCAAAGAGCTGACCTGTCTTTATGCAGAGCTACCTTTCCTAAAGAGGATCGAGAGAAGGTTTAACTGAATAGATTAGAAGTGCAGTGTTATGTGGAACAGTGAATGTCTTATATTCATGTCATGATCATACACTGGTTTTACCTGGTGTTTAAAGAAATGGAGCTGCTGTGTTCCACACTTGTGACATTTATCATTTGGTAGATAGGAAGAGGTAGTTGTTAATTAAAGATAGGAGTCTTCAGATCTATTGTCAGGAGAGGTCAAAATTATATTAAGCACTGGAAAGATTCAGAACTTAGGTGGATCTGTGTGCTGAATGCTTTAAATGGTTCTGATTTAGCTGTTCAGACTGATGCTGAAAAAGAGTGCACATTTTTAACCACTCAAAAGTCTCTTACTCTTTGAAGATAATAGTCTGTGAGCTTTATGCATTTCTTTGTGTCTTATGATGTCACTGAACACGAGAAATACGTGGTTTTGATTAAAAATAATCTTGCCTAATGCAACAAGGCAAAAAGTAACCTAAAAGTAGCAAACACTACTTGGATGGAGAATTTAACAAGACAAATCAGCTTAATCTTGGTGCTTTAGAAATATGTTAAATGGTAAATCTCACTTACATTGCTATAATTTTCACCTCACTTTTTCTCTTGTGACTTAACTTTTTTATTTTCTGTGTACCGTTGTGGTGATGCTCTTTTGTAATCTCTGAGGTGGCAGTTCAGTGGTTTCCTCACTTTGATTTCTTTCCTGGATCACGTCTTTCTTTACAATTTCTCTCTCCTGTAACAGAAAAAGAGAGTGGTGCGTGCCTGGAAGATTAACTATAGCCATGTATGGGGTTTGCAAGTTCCTGTCATCTTAGAATTTGTGTATGTTGAAGCAATTTTCTGATGTGAATTTCTGTGTTCTGAGGGAATGCAAGCTTTCTGGAATATAGATATTCTAGAGCTCACTTGGTTTTCAAAAGAAATTTCTTCTTTGATAGTAACATATAGTTAGTTTAAAAATGTTTCCATCTTCTTGAGTGTGAATGGACACTAGATTTTTCTAGCAAGATACGTATTCAGTCCTCAAATTGATTATTTACTATTTTAAAAAATTTCTTAAGTTATCTTAAACTACTGCATTCAAAAGCAAGAGATACTTGCTTGAAGTTAGAGATTGATCTGGTGCTCTATCTGTGAATGACATAAGCAGCAAGTAAAACTCATCACTTAAGGTGTAAATTATGATTCCTGGAAAGAGACAAGGAATGAGAACCCTCAATCAAGATTTCAAAAATCTTGTCTACTGCACTCAATGCAAATAGAAAAAGCTCTCAGATGACTGACTGCTGAGATTGGGCAGACACCAATTCCACAGGAATAACAGCATAGCTAAAAGAAATTCTTTCTGTGGTGGGAGACTCTCCTTAGTTTAGACAGAAGCCTGAGGATACAGCGAACACTTTGCTTAAACTTTCTAATGTCTTTGCTTAACAAATGAGGAAATGATTGTTTATTTAGCAGTTAGTAAGAGTTTCATGTCTAGACTAGATGATCTATGCTTTATTACCAGAAGGCGTGAAATAAAGTAAACTTTTTAAAAAAAATGCAACTAGAGAATGATACACAGTTATCAGGACTATAAGAATGGGTGAATCAAAAATAGCTTACCAGATTATTTACCATGAGAGGTGGCAATCATCTCTGCCTATTAATGGACTAGTTTCTGGAGCTTCTTTTGTTTCTACCTCCTAACTCTTGTGGCTAGTTAATTTAAAATAAACTGTTAAACAGGTACGATTGTGTGGCCTGTAGAATGCTGGCTTCCATCCTTTCGCATTCTTTTTGAAATGAAGAGGAGACATTTCTACGCTTTTCTAAGCTGCCCTGTATGGGTGTGTCAGGCCATCTGCCCAGATAATGCAGAAGGAAGGTGGCACTACTGTGTTGAGCAAAGGCCTGTGTTTTCCCTGCTCAGTCAGGAAGGTGTGCGATTTAGGGTGCCAGGATTTTATTGCAGTGCAGTGGCTGCTACTTGCGGTGGTTTTGTTCCATGGATTCCAGTAAATTTCTGCTTTAATTCTTACTTTTAGAAAAAATATTTCAATAAACTGTGGTGTTCATAGTGTTACCCTGACTTGTTCTTTGAGTGGTCTCTTTTTAAAATGTATTTATCATCAGGTAGTTGCAGTTTTCTGTGACCTTATACTAAGTTCTTGAGTGAACTTTTAATAACCTTCCTAATAATGCTTCCTATGGAGAGCTGACAGCTGTCTTACCTTTCCAAACACAGCTTGCAAAAAACATGAGGAGAAATTACAGGTTAAAAACCTTCAAATAGTGAGGCACTTCTTCATTCCTGTTCAAGCATTATGTGCAGATAAAGTGCTTGCATACATGAGAAAAAGAGGCGGGGGGTTTTCGTTACTAAATGTGGAAACTGATCCGTATTTGCTTACTGAGTTACTCTGCAAATGTTTTCCTAGAATATTACTAAAACAGAAGAAATTTTTCCTTGATACCTACTCAGTCATATTATAAAATGTAGATTGTATGATACAGAATGCTTAGAAATTTAACGTTGGCTTCTAGAATTATCGTTAAAGAACTTGCTCATCACAGGGAGAGGGGTGCACAGCTAATGTCAAATTGAGTGTTCTTCAGAAGCACAGCAACAATTTAAAGTCTGAAATTTAGGAAAGTGTATAGTAATGCCACTTTTATTCACTATTATGTTTTGGTTGTCTGTGTCTTTCTTCCAGTTTTTACAGTATCTTGTGCAAATAGCAAACCAGTAGATTACAGAGAACTTCAGTGTGATGCTGTTAACTGGGAGCAGTGATCAGCATGCCGTACCAATGACTAATTCACAGTTGCAGATAGACAAAAATGCAGTTATAGGTGTTAAAGAGAGCAAGTGGTGTTTGTAGATGCTGTATGCCTTGGTGAGGGTATTTGGTTCTGTATTCTATTCTGAGATCTCAGGTAATTATTTTCTTAGAATGCCAGATCAAAATGATTACATCTTTGTTTTCAAAACCGAAGTGATCATATGAGAAGACAAGTTTGGAGAGATTTTGAATTCTTTGGCTGCTTAAGTAGCTTCACAAGGAAGGATTCTTAGTGTCTTATGGTTCAAAACAAGTAACGTCTTGCACTTCTGTGTTATTTTTGTTTTTCCCACTTCCTGCACACGGTTTCTTTACAATTCTCTAGTTTTCATTCTGTATGCCAATGAATAATTTCAGATTACATCTTAATTAGCCATGAGTCATGACTTGAAGTATTGAGATGTGATGTTTGGAATAATAATTTATCAATCTCATTTTTGAATGAAAAATGACTAATGCAAAGGATGGGCCAGCTGGTTGCAGTAAGGAGGGTGAGAAGCAGCATGTGGGGATGAAACGCTTCCAGATCAGGCTCTGCAAAGAATCTGGGTGCTTAACACATTTGAAGATTCCCTAAGAGCCAAACACAGTTGTTTTTCAGTGCCCCTGAAGCCTTGATGTTTTAGAAGTAGATATCAAATCTAGCATTTCCCTTTAGCTTGAGCTAACTCATCAGCATAAAGTTCACTTTTCTTTATTGCCTGCGACTGTATCACATCTCTAAGACCCACACCTTTCGTTTATTCACTTGTGCTTTAGGAGTTAGTGTCATGCTTTGGCTGGCCTTCAGAAAGTCTGTAGCAATGCAGCAAGGGGAAGGTTTGTATTCCCTGGTGATTTACCTGGTTTCTTGAGCAGGGTCTGCAGTCTGTCATGCTCACTGAGGATCTGATGAGATCTGATCCCTGCCTGTCTGCCTTTGAACAGCAGGTGCAAGCCTCAGAGCAAGAGGCCATGGTCTGTTAGCAAAGTGGCTGACTTGGGTGTCATGTGCACATCTTACAGATCGCGCTCCATGGCACGAGTGGTGCAGTGCATCTGATTCAAGCCACTTGAAGGACACAGTTTGTCATTTAGTTTATCAGGGTAACTTTTATCGGTGTTTAAATCTTCATACAAAAGTGGGGAAGGAGGAAGTTTATGTAAGTTTTCATGCTGTAAAGAAATCTTGAAATGCATGCCAGAGTTGATGTGTCACAGAACAGTATTTTAATTACACACCTGGAGTGGTAAATGTACCTAAGCCAGGGGTTTCACAACAAAAAATATGCTTACAATTTAGCATGCATGCTGTTTCACCAGATTTTAGGTTTTTATCACCTGTAGTTACCTATAGACAACAAATATTGAATAGTGGCTTTATTAAACAGAGTCATTTATTGATACAGTAAATACTGTATCTCTTTACTGCTGGCATTACTCATTACTACTGGGAATCTTGACATTATTTAATCTACAGTGGAGTCTTGATGACCTTAGTACACCCATGGTGTGTAACGGTAGAGGTGTAACTCCTTTCCTTGTATGCATACAGTTCTCCATGACTTACGGAGTGTCTCGTAAAAGTGTCAGAATATGCTGCACTACGATCAGACATTTTGCACGGGATATCCATTACTAGATAAAAGCGAGGGATCAGCAGCTTTGCGAAGATAATGAAACTCTGTTGGCTACTGGCTAAGATCACATATCTGTGCTTTTCCAGACGTGGAGAGTTCCTGCACACTTGTTGTGTCTGTGCTGGATCTGCTTGTCTGGAGGGCACGTGCTAGCACCACTGTTCAGTAAAGCTTCTGTAGCTGCAGGCTCAGAGCTTGCTCCTCTTTGCTCCCACAGATGTTTGGATACATCACCGTAGTATTTGATCTTGAACTTGGTCCTACTTCCAAGTGGCAGTGAGTTGATTAGACTCTTCAAGACTTTTCTGTTGAAAGTTGAGTGATTAGTGTAACCCAGGAAAACTCAGCAACTTTGGGCTGTTGATTCCTGAAGAATTAGTGGGGGTGGAACACCGTTTATTAAAACCTAGCTGTTAAATCTCATCAGTCTTCTGTTGAAGGCGTAATGCTTGAATGATAACATAAACTGTGTTAAGTAGCTCTTCCCATGTAAGAAGGGGGAAAATTTCCTTCATGTGGTGAAAGCTGTGTACCAAATGTAATACTGAATTGCTCTCTGAGTTTGTGCCATAGCAGAACTTGAGATAAAATTATAATTGTGATACACACCTTTATTGCCCAGAGGCTTAAGCTTCTACTGCCTGATTATGCCCTTTTGAAAGGATGAAAAAACCCAAAACACGATGTCCAGGCATTCATTCAGTAGCCAGAAGAAAAACATACTTTGCTATGTAAAACACAAAACACAAATCTGTTTTTCATTCGGCCAACTAACTCTTTGTCAGCCTTCACTGAATCTTGTTATTTTGGTGTGAAGTAAAATTTGTTGTTGAACTATTAAGAATATTTTAAAAAACCCCAAACCTGTGAAAAACCTGACAGCTGCTGCAGTGAAATATGAATTACACAATTTTTCATTTAATTTCTTCATTAACATTGCAACAACAATAGTCTCCTTTTCTAACACAGAGTTCACTGCAAAGTGATTCTGCAAATATTTTTAGTGCAACTTGTTTTGTCTTATAAAGAAAACAGTAGTCTTTCTCCGAATGAAAAGTATTTTTTGCAGTCATATTGATGTCAGATTCTCTTTATTTTGAGTGAAAAGTCACTAATGAAAATTCAACTGAGTTTAAAGTAAGTTTTTGCAGGAGTTCAGAGCTGTTCATCTTGTTTTTTTCAGTAGGTTAACAGCAATTTTAAGAAATAGAAAAGTCAATCTCACTCCTGTCATTAAAGTCTGCAAGTGTGGAAGTACACAGAAGAAAATTAACCCGGGTGTGTTTTAGAATGGTCAGCTTTCACAGTAAAACTATCGGTGTTACAGATTGGTTTCTTGTGGTAGTTACAGTCACTGGAAAGAGGAAACGATTGTAAAAGAGTAATGGTTGTAGCAGGTCAAATGTTGACAAGTTGTCTCAAGTTGTAAGATCACTGAGTACTCAGTTAAGTGATGACTCCATTATAGTTTGTGAAAACATTACTTTTGGACTTGTGGTTATTTCTTTAGACAATGGATAGCGTTCTTAAACTGGTATTTTGCTTCCTTAATTACTGGAGTACATGATTGAATGTTAAGAAGTAGCATACCTGCATTTGAGGTCTGAATTCATATTTGAATTGTGTCTCAGCTCGATATTATTTGTTAATTTTGTAAGAGTACCAGAGAATATCGCACAACGTGTGTTCACTTAGGAAAGTTGCCAAACAAGAAAAACAGTATTTTAGAAAAAACTCATGAGAACTGTTTTCTGTGTTTGGAGGAAGACAAACTTAGTGCCTTCATGAGAATGCTGCTTGAAATTTCGTGTGGTCTTTGCAGGATTGCACATGACCAGGTTTTATAGTAATGTATTGGTGATCAAGGGCTCTTCACATCACATTTGGAGTATTAATTATGTCCTTGTTTGTAATGGAGTACTCCTTAATGGCAAGGGCCATTTCTCTCCATAGTGCTGACTTCTCCTATGGCTTTGAACATAGTTATTTATTCTTTGCTTGGGTTTACTCATGTGCAGAATTAAGTTTTACGTACTTCTTAGTGTTGTTGCAATGTTTAATTAATATTTATAAAGGCCTTGGACATCCTGTGATGAAAGGAGCTCCGCAAGTGTTCAGTAGTGGTATTGTTTTATTAGTGAAAATACAGGAGGAGTCAGGAGGACACCAGTTTTTAATTCAGAGTGAGCAATGGAGTCATTCTGTAACCTTGAGCAGGTCATGCAGTCTCTTGTTTGGTAACATATCCTGGGAAAGCTGTGTTGTGTGGCATGTGTTATTAAATGCCATTCTTCCCTCCCCCCAGGCCATTCTAAGGGGGGGGAAAGGTAAAAAAACCCTAACATATACAACTTTATTGAGCTGCCAAACATAGCAGGTATTTTTTAAGGAAACAGATCGTTAATGGGGACAGAGGGTGAGAAGGGAGTGGATGTTGGAGTTGCATTTCAGAGTCAGCATGAGAACTTGGTCACGTGTTAGCCAGCCATAGACCAGACTGAAGCTTACCTGTTCCAGGTGTCTCTCATTTAGGTTCAGTATGCACTGCACTGAACTGCAGCTTCGCTGCGAAGGGACTGCGTGTCATCTTCATTGCATTCCAAGAACTCACCAATCCGTGGTACTTAACTGGTAAACAAGTTCTTTTCTTCAGACTGAGTATTGTCTGTAGTTGAGCTTCGTGAGTGTCAAGATTGATAATCAACTCTTACAGCATCTTGTGTTTGGCTACTGCATAATAATATAAATTTCAGTCACTTGTGAGGATTTTCCCTCAACTGACAGAGGAAGGTTATGATTCCATACTGTCATTAAAATTACAAGATAGCGAGGAACTGTTGAGAAGTATCCATTTGTTTGAGACTCAGCCAGCTAGGTATCTGCCTAATTATATAAGGCACAATAACATTAAATAGTTATTTGCCATGCTTCACACATGCAAATACAGGGGGTTTTATTTCACACACAGTGCTACAACTGCATTTTACTCGTTGCACAAAACACAAGTGTGGTTTAGAACAAGGGGGGCTTCACAACATTTATTTATTTGAAGTACTTTAGGAAGGTAAAAGACTTCCCCAGTGAAGTGTGAGGCATAATTGGATGTAAGTGCCGGTTTGTGCATGTGCAGTGTGGTGGATTCAGATTGAAAGCACCTGGATCTTTGTCCTGCGTTATTGCAGTCTGGCTGTACAGCTTGTTCCTGGGGGCTTTTTACTTGTCTTTAGTCCTGCTTCAGCTCTCAGCTCAGCTGGCACAAGGATGAAGAGGAATTGTTTGTCCCTACTGAGACTAAACAATGGTTTGTAGTCTTCAAGAATAGCAGTTATTAAAACCTCCATACATTATATAACCCTTGTTAGAAGCCTTAATTTAGAACGTGCCTGGTAGTAATGGAATATCAAGAATTTACTTGTCCAGCTCCAGCTGAATGTACTGAGCATAAACGTAGGTAGATTTGTTCCAAGATGCAGTAATTTGGCGAGATTTATACAGCATTTTCCAGATCTGCAAAATATGTTACTTGCTTCTGCCTTTAATTTAGACTTCCTGATATGGATCATGACAGTTCTGAAACTTTGTAACCGAGTGTTTGCAGCAAGTAACCGAATGAATTTTCTTACCTGTTAAAAATAAATATTGCCTCAGGTAATAAATGGAGTGGAAAACACAAACCTTAATACCTTTGCCAAGAAAATCTGAGCAAGCTGTACAGTGTTGTTTGAACTTCTAACACAATTGAAAAACAACCTTAACTTGCTGGTTCTTCCACCTTGACCTACAACCAATGAATAATAACTTTGTGTGGAAAGCCTTGTTCTGAACTTCACACTGATAAAATTAAATACATTCTTCCTTCAGTATTTTGATTTAGTATAATTAAAATAATCACTTACAGTTTGATAAATGTTATTTTCATTACTACAGTGGCCTGAAGCACTGTACGTGGAAAATTTTATATTACACAGACGTGGAGGTATGTAATATGCTTGTTAGACTATTAACTTGCGTAAAGTGTTTTGGGCTTTATAGCATATAAATTTAGAGTGTTTCTTTGGAAACTGAATAAAAGTAAACAATCAGATAGCTTTGAAAACGAAATGTAAATGATACCACTATGAAACTGTGAGGGTGTCCTTATAACATCCCCAGGCAGGTAGAAGTCAGCCACTTCACCATTCAGCAGAAGCTGCCTATAAGCAGCATGATTCTGTCTGGGCTTGGTTTGGTGAGGGGTATTTTCCCAGTAATTTAACTGTCACTAAATAGAAACTGCTTAACTGATACTTAAATTTTAATTTTTTTCTTGATCCCTTCTGAAGTGCCATATCATGAAAGAAAACCTCCAGTATTTTCAAGTGTGTTAAAAAGTGCAGCAAATAACACTGTAATAATGTGGTGTTGTCTAATGTTTTCTTTACTTTCACCTTCCCCTAAAGTTCTGTCATGTATCTGTAGATAGTCTGGATCTTCACTAGGGTGGCTTTTAGGTCTTGGGGGTTTTTTGCCTGAGAAACACAAATGTATATAAATGTCAGTCATAATCCACAAAATGCTAAAATTTAAAATAAACAACTATTTCTGCTGTTAAAAATTATGTATAATCCAGTTTTTTTACTGTCTGTAAAAACCAGTGTCTGCTGGTGCCACAAATGATGCTCTGACAGAAAATGTTTCATTTGATTAAACTGAGTATACTTTTTCAGTATTCTTTCTGAAATGTCACATTCTGACATTAAAACAAGTGTCATAATTGTTGTGTGTACTGTGGCATAGTTACCATAGCAAATAGGTTAATTTCCTGCTACTTTTTTTAGTGTTGAAAAATAATTCTTTTCTTGGCATTTAAGATGGAAGTTTGTAATCTTAAGTACAGAGCTGCTTTTGTTAAAATTAAATTTATGCTGTAGTCAGGAGTTAGAATTTCCTTTTTAACTGCAGTTAGCTTAGTAGTAAATATTTTTTTAATAGCATTTCTCATGCGTACCTACAAGAATGAGCTATTAAGGTGGCAGTAGTATTTGTGTCCCAGTTTGTAACCTGTTCAAAGCCCCAGTAAGGCATTGGCAGAGCTGCCATTAGAGGTTTGAACTTGACTTGTGGAATCGATCTGGGCTGCAGAGTGCAGTGGCATCCTGCTACAGACCTGGAGTGGAGTGTAGCTCATGCAGGGCTTGCTGCTGCAGTCCTTCTGCAGAGGATGTATCTTTAATTAGTTTCCTGCTCACTGGACCACTAAGTACAGAATGATGTTTTTATTCTACTTGAAGGTAATGGATTATTTTGAAGAAGTATTCCAGAGCTGCATTGCCAGTCATGGCCCAGAGCTGCTTTGGTCAGCAGTGCACAGGTCACTGGCAGCCAGGCAGTCTGGTGCCCTGGGCTGATCATGTTCAACATCTGTGTTAATGACGTGATCTGTTGGGACGGAAAGAACCCTCAGCGCCTTTGCAGGTGATACCATATGAGGCTGAGAGGTTGACACCTCTGGAGATTAAGGTTGCTGTTCAGTGGAAACACAGAAGGCTGGAGAAAATGGCCTGACAGAAACTTCTTGAAATTTAACAATTGTAAATGGAAAGTACTACACCTGTGTCCAAATAACCCGCTGCTACAGCATAGGCTGTGCATCCACTGCCTAGAAAGCAGCTCTGCAGAAAGAGCACCCGAAGGTCCTGGGAAAGAAAAGGTAGAATGTGAATCTGCAGGGTGTCCTTGCTGTTAAGAAACCAGCCACATGCTGTGCTGTGTTAGCAACGGCACAGCCAGTGGGTCAGGAGAAAGGATTCAACACTTGTAAGTCCATCTTTAACGTAGTGTGTCCAGTTTGGCTCTCGTACAGGAAAGTCAGTGACATATGAAATGGCCACTGAGATGATGAGTGTTCTGGAGCAATCTTGCTCAAGGAGAGACTGAGAAAACTGGATTTGTTCAGCCTTAGAAATAGAAGGCTATGGGAGTAATGTTACTGCTGTCTTCAGCTGCCTCATGAGAGGGTATCAACAGCCAGACTCTCTGTAGAGGTGGTGTACAGTGATAAGAGAGCAAACACAAGTTACAGCAAAGAAATTCTGATTAGGTATCAGGGAGGCAAATGCAATATGGGGAGTGAAAAAGTGGACTAAGTTCTCCACAGCAGTAGTAGTGTCTCTAACTTTGGAGACAGTCAGAATATGACTAGGTCCTGAGCAACTTGTTTGATGATGTCTCTGTTTTGAGTGTGGGGTTAGACCAGACTCTGGTTGACTTCTGGGGGCCCCTTCAGTCAGAATTATTTGTGATTCTGATAATGACACCAGTAAGGGTACAATGTATCTAGTGCAGAAAGTATAGTTTAGTTTAGGAGTATTTCTTTAGAAAAGCATAACCTTCAGCGAAGTCAGTTTGCTGATGTTTTAAAGTTGGTTATTTTCTACAGCAGCGTCAAATTATTGATGTTGCACTGCGATAAAGGCGTATCAGTTGTGCCAGATACGCTGTTTAAAGTACACAACTTTCTTGTTGTGACGCTGTTTTGGGTTTTGGCCAAAGAGAAGAAAAAGGAGCTTACTCTAAATCCTTGAAGAGGAGTAAGCTTGAAAATGCTGCTTTACAGAGCACTTCTAAAAACACACTTTCTAAAGTCTTTTTATTTAATACATGGTGAGTGTATATTGTATGCGTATAAAGTCCACAACTTTCCCTGGGAGAGAGCGATGACAGGCTTTTCTTTCATATGGTGTATGTACTATTTGCACGTTGCAAATGTGAAAGTCTTAACTTTGTGCTCTACTGAAGGGCTGAGTTCTGCTATCTTGATTTCACTTACATTCAGAAATGTGGGACAATCATCCTTTTACTAAATGGTCAATTTTGAACTGCACAGTTTGTCCCTTACATTGGTATTGCAGTTGTTCAGGGATGCTGTGAACCTCAGTCTCATTTCAAGCAAACAAGTAAATTTTTTTCCCCTTCCTTGAAGTTTTTATACCCTGGATCTTCAGGAATGCTATTTTGAAGGATCAGTTGGTTTTCATTATAAACATCAAAAATTATTTGGCCTAAAGTAATTTCATACTCTGTTTTTGTCAGTTCAGCCTAAAGACTGACTTTGGAAATGGCTCTCTCCTATGTAACCAGGTTTTGTATGGCTTACGCCTGTCTAGTCTATGCATGCAAGCATTGCTTAACAAGAAAGAAAGCTGTGATGTTGAGTATTTTAACTTTTTTTTATATATAAAATGAATTAATCTCATTTTGACTCTTTTGATCAGCAAGATCACAACTCTTTATTTATATGGCTTAGTCTACTGGAAGTAATTTTACCTTTAGGAATGTAGGGTCTGTCAGCCCTGGGATTTATTCCATGCTGTGTTATGTCTTGCTTCTGTTTGATGTTCTCTTTAAACACGCTGGAGCACACTTGCGTGTTTGGACACGCCATCCTCTTCTCATGCTGTTGAAATAATGGAGCATGTCTGTTATGTGGGATATGTTAAATGAAAGTGAACTAGAATTGTAAGGATTTCTATGCTCCGGTTGTGGTGCATTCAATTTTGCTTCATTTTTAGTCTCTGGCATCGCTTCTTGATACGATTTTAGAGCATTCATCCATCTTGAGCATTTCAAGCTGTAGACAGCCAGTGTTCACTGCTGCAGTGTTCACAAGCAAGAAGGGCTTGCACGTGAAACAAGTCATCTGAGCGTTTGTACTTTGCCTTTTCTTCATTGCTCATGACCCTTTCTAATCAGCGTACACTTTTTAGTGCATTACTGTGACTTGAATTTGCTTCCCATACACTCAGCTGAGTTCCAGAGAAAGTCCAAGCAAGTGAAGGTCAGGGACAGAGCTTGATAAAGAGAAATAAAGTGGAAGAAAATGAAAACCACTTGCCACTGGCAGCAGCAAGGTGTTCATGAAAGGAGCAATCTTGAAGACATTTTACTTTGCTGTAGGAGATTTTGTCCCAGTAGAGATTGAGAGGAGCTTCTGTGTTGGAAGTTGCACCTGGACTTGAGCTTGTTATAAAGCTGTTTTGCAACACATTTGAGACACTAGAGTGTGATTCCAAATTCTGCTGGTATCCAGGGTGTATAATTTATCAAAACACTGAGAAAACTTGCAGAAATGTTGAGAAGCTAGGGGCTTGTAATTAGAGTTCACTGGAAATTCTTCTTGATTCAAATCTTGACCAAAGTTGGATACCTTATTGTAGATTAAATTTCTGGTTTAATCATGTGTTGAGCCTTTCTGTGTATTTCCAAAAGACTTGAAATATACCTGTGGTCTGATATTTTGCATCACTAGAGGCCTATCCATAAGAGAGTTACTCGTAGCTCAAGTTTTTCTTCTAAGTGATGATGGTCTGTGCATGCAAACCATTCTCTGCATATGGCGAAGGCCTTTGGCTCTGTGGAGTTATGGCTAAAGCCTTGAGGGAGGATTTAACAGTTAAGGAATCTGGTAGCCAGACAGATAAAAGGTTGTTCTGTTAAAAGCGCTCCTGGTCCTACAAGTGAAGTTTCAGAATCTCACGTGTTCTGAAAGCAGATGCACAAGCTGGCTCGCAGTTTGGAAGCAGGTTTGTAAATCACCCTATGCTTGTTACAACCCAGAGACCAGGGTGCACCTATCGAAGTTTCCTGTCACTCCTGTGCCATGGTGTAGCTAAGTCAAACCGACTGTACTGAAATGAGGTAAAGCGTGAGGTCAGGAGGAGGGAAGATGACTCACAGTGCTGCTATCGAGTGCACATCTTCACCTGTCAGGAGCTTCCAGACCTGCACACTATTGTCCTGTGGTCTTGCGGAAGGAACTGGGTGTTGCATGCACTGAAGTGCCACTCTGGATATTTTAATTTCTTACATTTCATTTACATTTTTTGTGCAATTTTAGTTTGAGGGTGACCTTACAGGACTGTGGGGTTCATGCAGACTCTGTGTGATGCTTTATCTCTGCCTATCAAAGTGTGTTGGCAGCAGATAGTGTGCAATGTGTCTCACGTCATCTCATCTCAGTTCAGTTCGTGACAGCAAGAGCTTTGAAGGCAGCTTCTGTCCTCTACCTGTGCCTTAAGCCCATAATGTTGTCAGAAATTAAAAATTAAAATAGGATTTCTGGAAAAATGAGTATTAGAATTTTACAGGCAATTAACAATTTCCAAAACAGGTAAATTGTTTTGAGGGAAAATACATTCCTTGAATATCTGTTTTTCCCTTTTTTTTTTTTTTTCTGAAATGGATGTTTCAATAACATGGACTTCACAAGTGTTTTCTGCTAAGAGTCTAGTTAACTAGTGTAAAAAACTTATTTTCTCTAAAATGATTGCTTTTGACTTAGCTGGAAGACGTTGTTATAAGAACTTAGATAATGTGTAATGCATCATAGCTACTGGGTTTATTTGGGTTTGGGTTTTTTTATAATGAAAATAACATTTTGGGTTACAACTTACCATTTCTCATCATTTGTAGGATGTTAATATGCCTTACTTTACATACTTGGAATTAAAATCTGTAATACGCCTTCTAAATACTTTTTAATAATATTGATTCTAAGATTTTGTGGGAAATATTGAAGTGCAATTAGGTCGTATTTTTAGATCAACACATGCTTTCTTGGAAAACAGAGTAAAAAGCTGACTGCTGATTGCTATTTAACAGACTTCCTCTTCAGGGTTGTGGTGTGTCCGTGTTCCCATTACAGCGTTCTCCTAACAAAACCCGGAACCACACCCCATTGTATTGCTCTGAATTCACTCTGCTTGTCGTTGATGGGTTTTCTCCCCCTGCTGATCTCCTCAGGGTAAACAGCTGTCTGCTAGAATGTATGTGATGGACCCCCAGTTTTCGTGAGGGCAGGAAGAACTACGTTTTGGCTAATGAGAAGTTAGTGGGCAGCATTATCTCTGGAATGAATTGAGGAGGTGACTGAAAGCTTTGTTTCTGTTAAGCTTTTGGGACCACTCAACGCTGCAAGTTAAACTTGTGTTTAACAAGCGTCTTGCATCCGAGTGAAGAGGAAAATCATTGATCGTAAAACAAATGTTAGTGAAGTGCATCAAAGAGTGGAATTGGGAAGATGGCGCGTGTGATACCCAAAATAACAATAAGATATTTACCCCTTTAATTCAGTGAACTTTCACTGTGGCTGTACATTGTTAGCATTTCTGTAGCATCTATTCTTGCTTTGTCATTTGGAAAGTGTAACTTCATACTTCTGACGTGTTTGTGAGGTTTCATGTAGCACTTTGTCAGGAGCTCTGAGGTCTTGTCCATGTGATGTAGCACAAGTGTTCAGATAGGTCCCTTCCACCTTAGTAGGACTTCCATGAACTGAAGCTTAAATAAAGTTTTGGTAAATAAAGTAAATGAAGTATTTGTTGCTGCTGTATTGTGGTTGTTGGGGATGTGCTGAAGGGACTATTAAATGTGCATCTCTTCTAAAAGAGCAGAAGGGGAGGTTGTCCTGCTAAACAAAGGGCTTCTTAGCAGCCTTAGTCCACATAGATCAAACAAGGCAGCAGCAATAGCAGTCTCCATGTCCTAAGTTTACCACCAAGGCAGACCATAACTCGGTGATTACTTTCAGGCTATGGATCTTTTGTCCTTGGATCCTTTTAGTGCTGCATGTCACTGTGAGCCATAGCTTCAGGTGTGATTGTGGCTGTGACTCTTTCCTCACTCTTTTCTATCCCTGTTTCTATTTACTCTTCTGCTCACAAAAGTAAGGAAAGTGGTTTTAAGTAGAAGGTTGCCTGTGTGCCAAGCAGTTACTGGAAGTCATTTTGTATTTTGATCCTACCATTTTTCAGCAGCTCTTTTGAGACAGCTCTTTTTAAACTTTCAAACTTATTTTTAAACATTTGCCTGCTGCCGGAAAGTTCTTTGGAAATCGTGTACTCATAACTCACACTGCAGCCCAAAAGGTACACAAAGCTTGACAGTACAAAAGTAGTGAACATCATTTGAAGTTATAGCAACTTTGAATGATGAGGGTGTCACAGGAGAGCTTTTTCTTATCACTTTCAATCTGTGGCTCAAAGAAAATGAAAAATTCTGTCTCAATGCTCTGACAGACAATGCAAAGTACACTAAGCTCCCCAGTGTTCACTGAAAAATGGTGTAGTAATTGCATTTGGTGGTGACCTCGGCATGTTGTTGCTAAGGGCTCATCTTGCCAATTTTATCCATCCATGAAGAAGGGCAGCCCAACTTCAGGAAGACATTTATTATTCTCTATAGAACCTTTGTCATTAAGAGAGTTCTTGGAAGACTTTGATCAGGAAGCTGCTAATGCATAGAATCTCAAAATATTCTTGTAGGGATCAGTTGTGTAAATGTCTCTTTGCACACTGGCTTGGGAGTATTTAGTGAAAATGAAAACAAAGATATTACCTTTACTGTCTAAATGCAATTCAAGGAGAAGTCTGAATGATGTGACAGCAAGCCAACTCAACTCTTAATCTTTCCCTGTAAAAAGAAGTTACTCCAAGTAAGCTGGGAACTTGGCCTTAAATTGATTTTTAAGAAGGTGAATAGAACTGGTTAACAAAAATGTGATTCACCATAGAAACAGCTCAGCCAATAGTATTATGGAGTACATTAACTATTCCATGGTACTTTCCTATTTGATACAGAACATAGCAACAAGATGATACTTGACAACAATAGCAGCTTCATGTATTTCTTTTCCTTTATTTGAAAGAATGTTCTTGTGGGAAAAAATAGATTCCCTGGAAAGTAATTTATATTACAAGTTTCATCACAAAAATTCTGTGGGTGGGTACAATAGCCTAGAAATTAAATTAGGGATTTGTATAATAAATGATAGGTTTGATTTGATGTGACACTTCTAGTCTCTTACAAGTGACATAGCTACAGGCAATAGAATAATCTCTTCCCCTTGTGAAGATAAATGTTGTATCAGACCGAACCATCTTATATTAAATTACAACTTCCCCTTTTTTTTTTACTGTGTGAAAAGATTCATGAGACTCTTCGTTAAATAATAGCATGACCCAATTATAAGGGTACTTCGGCCAAAATGTCTTGGAGATATTTTCTACTCTCAGGCATGTGATTAATTTATATAGGGAACTGCCATAACAGGCTTGATCTGAATAAAGGAATTTGCCTTTATGCAGTATGTGGCATGGTTGTGGCCATACTGAGCTAGAGGATGCTTTTCTTATCTCAGTTTGATTGAAACCCTCAAATGGAAATGAAGTGTGATAAGAGGAACCTGGTAGCTGGACTGCCTTTCTTGCAGGGAAAGCATCTGTAGTATGTGTAGCTCTGATACGACTTGGTTGTGCTCAGACCATTGTTTTTCGTGTTTTGGCAGAGAGAAGGAGCAAGAAAGGGAAGAACAGTTAATGGAAGACAAGAAAAGGAAGAAAGAGGATAAGAAAAAGAAGGACTCTGCTCAGAAGGTGGGTCTTGATATTTGAATTCTTTTATCCAGCTGAAACAGTATTGGTGGTAAGATGTTAAATTGTATTTGAACTTAAAAATTGATCGTTTAGAGTGATGCTTCTCTAAAGACACTTTTTTGCACCATTTTTCTGGATCTGAAATGTGTAGCTTGGACATTTCTTCTCCTTAGTGTGCTGTGTAAAGCAAAAGAAGTTTTTTGTTATAAAGTGTTTAACTTGTGGCATCTTTTGATCTCTCTCTATGCAACTGCTGCTTGTTTGAGGTGTTTGTGGATGGAAGTACTGATGGGCTTTTGCGATTCTTGCAGTAAAGTTGAGTAAATATTTTCTAGACCAAGAAGATACTTTTTGGTTTTTGGTTTTTTTTTTTTAATCCTTAAGGAAGTTTATATGAAGTACTTACTACTGAAGATTCTGGGGGGTTTTTTTTGGTTTTTTTTTTTTGCTAAGTGACACTTATATTTTACATTTTCTGTAGCTAATAGCACTTTTGCTGAAGTATATCAATTCAAGTCTGAGTTGTGGAGAAATGATAAGTCACCAAAAATTGGTTCTGCTCAGAAAACAAGTTTGAAACTTGGTCTATTAGAAGGTCTCTACTTTGCAAAAAAAACCTGGTAGGTTGTTCTAGGCATTAACTTGACGTATGAACTTGAGTCTCTTCCGGCATTATCCGTGCTTTTACTGGTGAAATCCTTTCCAGGCTTCCCAGTACAAGATGGGTGCAACCACCCTGGAGCAAGTCCAGCAGAAGGCCTCTAAGATCACTGAGGGACTGGAGGATCTGACAAATGAGGAGAGGCTGGGAGTGTTAGGACTGTTCATCCTGGAGGAGAGAAGGCTTGGGGGATCTCATCAATGTATATAAATACTTGGTGGAAGGGAGGGAGAAGATGGAGGCAGCCTGTTCTCCACAGTGCCCAGTGGCAAGGCAGTTGTGCACATACTGAAAGTCTACTTAATCATAAAAGGACTCCTTTTGTGTGTGTGTATGTGACTGGGCAACCACTGGAACAGGTTTCCCAGAGAGCTTGTGGTGCCTCTGTCTTTGGAGATGCTCAAAACTGAGTGGGATGTGGCCCTGTGCAATGTAGTTTTGATGATTTTGTTTCGAATTGAGGAGGCTCATGGGGCCAGGTGGGGGCCAGGGGTGGGAACAGTGGATTAAGTTAGAGGCTGTCCCTCCCAATCTCAATGATAGTGTGAAACTGAGAGCAGACAGCTTTACTTTCTTTCAGTAGTCTGTTTTTCAGTTGCTTCAGTAACAGCAGATCCTGTGAAAGATCAGGGGTTTACTCTGTAAGATTCTGTGGCTTTCTGCTGAGAATAGGCAGTGCCAACTTCAGTTAAATTTTGGCTTATCCAGGGTCATTTTTAATTTGGCTTTTTCACCAATTTGAGTCTATCAGTTTAAATTAGGTGCAGATAAACGTGTGTGTTTCAGTTATCTTCATCCAGCTGTATCCCCAAATAACAGTGCAAAAGAGCAGTAGCTATAGGATAAGGTCTCTCCAGTGTCTTTTTGCCTCAGTGGTCGTGCTGTTTAATGTTCAAATACAAAAAGTCTGTGTAGGAGCCAGGAGGAGCAGACCCTTATAAATAAAGAGTAGAGACTTGACGATTATGTGCTGATATTCAGTGATAAAAGGGAAGCTTGAAAAGGTTGTACTGATGGTCTTGATAACAGTGCTGTGTGTGCTGAGGAATTGGTGCGTTGAATACAAAAGAGATTTGCCAGCTTCCCTGTGTGGTCTCTCACCTACTAAGATGTTCAGTACGTATTCTGCCAAACTCTCAGGAAGGGTAATTCAATCTCCCAGAGGCCAAACTTCACAGTAATAGTTGGAGATTCCTGAGAATAGCAAAGCAGGCAGCCGTGTGGACAAAACGTAAATGTGTGTGTTCATTCTCAGTGACTGTTCACCAAATAAACAGTGATGGTTTCAGGGTACCATTTTCAAACTACATTTGTTTAACATCGAACAGTTGTTCTGTCTGGATCATCTGCAACTTAAAAGATAAAATTTTTTTAAAATCCCTTAGAGGTTATGCAAGCAAGTTGACAGCTGAAATACACCTGTGGCTGGAGTCCAGGGGGCTGTTTGGGAGCTTGTCTGTAGGCTGAGCTTCATTCCTCCTTCGCATTCCCTGTAGCTGCTCCCACCCTGCCAATGCTCATAGGTTGCCCACACAGAGATGGCAACTGTAAATCTGAGACACTGTCACGTTTTCTCAGCTTTTGAATTTTAGACAAAAACAATCACAAAACCAGATCATTTTGACTAGGGGAGAGAGACAGTATAGGCAGAAGGTTTTTTGGTTGTTTTTTTTTTTACCTAAAGCAATTAGTGTTTATCATGTAGAATTCTTCAAAGATTTGGTAAAATGTTTCTTTTTCCAAGTAGACAAGTTACTAATTTACTAAATACATCTACTGTCGACTACAGTAAACTTACCAGCATTACCCAATTGTATTAATGGATATTTTCCCCCTTTTTCTTTAGTAGTGATCCATCAGAGTCAATTAAACATGTAACAGAATTTTTAACTGTTACAGAAGAAGATGTAATTTGATGCATACAGGATTTTTCATAAGTGGAGTTGAAAAGTGATGTCTGGCTTGGTACAGACACAGTTGTAATACAGATGCATTTTTATTGTCTGTGAGACTTTGGGACAGCATATGACTGAAGCTACAACGCTTAAGATTTTGTGCTTCGGTGAATGTTCCACTTTGCATATTGCAGTTTTCATCTTTGCAAAGTAAATGATGCCATAGCAATTCAGTGCAGTTTGTCTTTTTGTTCTTTAGCATACAAAGGAGTTCTGGCTTGGTTAGTTTCAACAATAAACTGCTTTTTACTTGTGCTTTCGTTATTCTATACTGTTGCTGTGTGCTTTCCAGAATTATGGACTAGTTCAGCAATTTCTTTTAAGAAAAGGTATCATAGAACCTGACACATGATGATCTTTAGGGTTTTTTCATTATTGTGTAGTGGAACCCATGATGGACAGGTTCAAAAAATGCTACAATACACATGATTCCAGAGAATATACCAGTGATGTGTTTGTCGCTACTGTAGCTTGAAATCTGCTATGCTGAAACAATGCAAAACCCATATTGAGTATGTTGGCCAGCATGAATGCTCATTTCAGTCATTAACTTCTCTTTGTGTTCAGTAGATTTCCTTTACAGGGGTTGCTGGTACCTTCTGTAATTCCAGTAAGGTTTAGAATTACTTCTCCTTGGAAGAGATGTTATGGGAAAGGTGCAATGGGAAGATGGCTGAGAGGCAGGTGGCTGTGCTTACTCCAGGTCCCACCAGTCCACTGTAAGGGTCTTCTCAGAGAAGGAAGGCTTTGTGACGCTGTAACTACAATGCATCACCTCCAAAATGTGGGAGAACTGCAGTGCTATAGCACAGGTTTATTCATGCTGTGGAAGCCCGTGTTTGGGATGAGGAGGAAGGGCTGGATACTTAAAATCACAGTGAGTGAAATAATGATTGTTTCTGCCAGGGACTTCTGCATCAGCCTAAGTTATTACAGGAGTTGCACTTTTGGAAACTTTGTATATGTATGTGTATATATAACTAGGAATATTACTTAGACTTGCAGTGCATCAGTTGGTTATTTTTATTCAACACCTAATTCTGTTCTTGGGCTAATATGTTAAGGTTGTGATTTAGCACAACCCGTTCAATGTTTGTTTTGATCTTCTTAAAACTCTATTTACATTCTTGCTCTTAATTTGCAGGTCACAGATCAAAAAACCAAAGGTAAGAATCTTTGATCCTAAGGAGTACTTTTACTGTCTTGAGCCAAGATTCAGATCTTGATCAAAACTGTTTGAAAAGGAATGGGACTTAAGATGAAATACTGAAAATGAGCATTCAGAAGAAATGAAAGTTGAGGTGATTAAAATGGAGAACCTACAATTATTCTGTTGATCTGTTGTCAGCATCAAAAGACTTGAAGAAAGAATGAGGATTGTGGATAAGATAGGTGAGCTGTAATACTCAGTTTGCTGTTTTACAAAGGTTTTAGACAAGTAACCAAGGACTGAAACCGCTTTCATAAAGGGAATGAAAGACAGCAAAAGTACTGCATATAGTGAGGTACCAAAATGAGCAAAAATCACTTGCGTTTGGAAACTTAAATTCAGGCACATAAAAGTCCAATAGAGAAGGCAGGACTGATGAGTGAGCATCTTGAAAGTTGAACTAAACTTAGCTGATGTAAAAATGTATTTAATCTGGTTTTGGTATCAGTTTTCAGTAAATTGTGTGGGGAAATTGCCATTATTGAAAGAAAAGGACTAAGCCAGTAACTTGCTTTTATGGCTAACACCACCTTTTTGGAGGTTGGACAATGCAGTCTCAATAGAGAAATCCGAAAACCCTTATAAAAATAAAATGTGTAGAACAATGCATTCATGTTGCCAAAGAGAGACCCACTTATGTTGATCTCACATTTGTAAGAGTGAAGGTTTTACTGATAATGCTTAGTTCGTCTAGAGTCTCTCAAACAAATTTTGTGCTGGTGTTAGCTCCTCATGGATTTGTAGTTTTCTTCTCCAATACGCAGTAGTCCTCAGGAGCAGCTCGTCTTTGCCTATAGAGGCACCTGGTGACCAGTGGGAAACCTTAAGAGAGCCAAATCCGGTTGCTCTGTGTAGAGCTGCTGCCTTTCGGCTTACAGTCAGCCAGTACTGCCTTACTTTAGAGCAGCACAGAGAACTCAGATTCGTTAACTCTGAACCCAAGAGAAAGTGGGTTATTTCCCCGCTTTTTGTTTGTTTAGGCAGTGGCTGTGTAGCCAAGTAAACAGGTGAAACCTTGGGTTCTGATTTCAGATCTCCCATAAAGATGATGCATAACAATCTAAAAGCCAGTTGAAGATCAAGAAGGTGGAGCCAGTTATATTTGACGGCTTCTATTTTAAAATGACTCATTGTCTAGGGTATATTCTTTGCCAGCTTTACATTTGCAAGAAATTTTGGTCTTAGAGCAAAATATTTGATGAGGGCAGAGTTTCATCCTGGACTACAGAGTTGTACATGGAAGCAAAAGTTCTGCTGCTACTGCTAGTTCCTGCTTCTTTAAATTAAATTGTTCTTGGTTGTTGAGAAGCTGCACAGTATTTCAGAGAAGAATGAGAAAAGGAAAGAGTCACAGTGAGTTCTTGTAGCTGACACAGGTTTAAGTGGAAAACCTTCTGATTTTCATTCTTCCTGTTTTTCAGTGCCCGAAGTGACGAAACCAAGTTTAAGCCAACCAGTGGCTGCCAGCCCAATTGGCAACTCTCCATCGCCACCAGTCAATGGTGGCAACAATGCCAAAAGGGTGGCAGTGCCGAACGGACAAGCGCCAAGCGCCGCCCGCTACATGCCTCGGGAGGTGCCGCCGCGATTCCGCTGCCAGCAGGACCACAAAGTGTTACTGAAACGTGGGCAGCCCCCTCCGCCATCCTGCATGCTCCTTGGGGGTGGAGCAGGGCCTCCCTCCCCAGCAGCACCAGGAGCAAACCCAAACAACGCACAAACAGTGACAGGAGCACTGCTGCAGAGCGACAGTGGGACTGCAACAGGCGAGTGGTGTTGAGAAATGACGTGAAATGAATGTGTTGGTGCATGGCAGCAAAGGGATGGCTGAAATTGTGCATAAGCATGTCATTATATAACAAAGCTCCTCAGATTGCTTTTGGAGAGCTTCTACTGTTTCAGCGTGCAGGCTTCTGTTGGCAGCAGTGGATATAATTTTTACTACTAGATGGAACAAGAAAGAGGTTTAATTTTTTCAAGTATTTTTTGAGTGGTTTTAATTGGCTGCTGAAATGCTCTGCAGCAAGGTAAACAGAATGCATAAATAAACAGCATTTTATGGTTGTCACTGAGTAGTTCTTAATGGCTCATTAGGTTTCTTTGACATGAATTTCCTGTCTTGTTACATTTTTGTATCACCTGGTAAAACAGACATGTAAATGCCAGGTCTGTAAAGGGCAGGTGTCTGTCACATCTTGTCTGAATGAAACAGAAAGATGACCTATTGTTCCTGACTTTTTTTTAATAATCTTGGTTTTTCTACTTAGATAAGCCTTTTCGTACAAGTGACGACCCTTCTGTTTTTACTTTCCCATTTATTTTATATTCCAGAATGTAAATTGATTTTAGGATTACTGGTTTTATGAG
The DNA here is from genome assembly GCA_013397935.1 of Dasyornis broadbenti. Taxonomy (NCBI): domain Eukaryota; kingdom Metazoa; phylum Chordata; class Aves; order Passeriformes; family Dasyornithidae; genus Dasyornis; species Dasyornis broadbenti. Next base: position 588,513 of record VZRN01000630.1, read on the forward strand.
CATGAGGAAGTTATAGCTGCTTCTGAATTTTTTAGACCCTTGGTGAATTGCAAAAGTTGTAATGTTTCTTCTTAAATTATAGTAGAACCAACAAAATTCCACTCAAGGTATCTGCCTTCTAAAGAAAGACTTCAGTGACCTGGAAAGTCAAGGACAACTTCAATTCTAACAATAAGGATGTTTAAAAAAGAAATATTTAATACTTGAAAGTCAGAAAGAAGAAAATAACGACACCAATATGGCTGAGTTTGTCTTAAGGTGTCCTCCTTAAGGTCTTCCTGTGATCTGTCTAATCAGAAAGCTTTTTAATTGGAAGCAAAAAAGGGTTACTCTGTGCTAAAAAGATAGATGGATAAAAATACCGGTGGAGTCATACTTCCTTGCTTCCTTCCTTCCTATTGTTCAGTTTGCATTTGAGGTTAAAGAAACAGAAGGAACAGCATGTACTTGGGAACTGCTTGATCTTTTGGATCTTGGTGGCTGGGGTTTATTGGGGGAAGACAAACCACTGTTCATCAATATTCAAAGCTTACAAGGGAGTTCTGACCTTGGTGTAAAGTCTGGGTCTTTATTGGTGGGCCTCGGTGAAGGGGGCTCCGGAAGGCATTCATTGGATGTTCATTGTTTAAGCTAATGAACTGAAAGCCTCTGACAGGCACTGAAAGCTGATCTTATCTTCTATTGAAAGTAGTAGCAACCAGGAATTGTGATCTTTGCTTTGGAATATATAATGTTGGCATTGAGGCTGGGAGGGGAGTTACCCAGTTTTTTAAGCAGTTTGCTTTATTTTCATGGAAACTGTCCTATGAGCTGGCTCTGGTAGTAACAGTCTGCATTCAGTTATGAATTCTGCTGTAGCTGTTACTAGGGAGTTTGGGCTCTGCAAAATAAGTGGGATAACTGATGTCAAAAATCTGATGTTCTATGCTTGTAAATAATAAATTAATGTAAATTATTAATGATCTTTTTGGGGTGTTTGGGGTTTTTTTTCTTTCAGATTCAGCAATTGGAGGTGCTGCTGCTTCAAATTATGCAAATTCTACTTGGGGTCCTGGAGCCGCCTCCAACAGCGGCACCAACGCCAACCCAACTCACATCTGGGACAAGGTGATTGTAGACGGGTCTGACATGGAAGAGTGGCCTTGTATTGCCAGCAAAGATGCTGAGTCTTCTTCCGAAAACACCACCGATAACAACAGTGCCTCGAACCCTGGCTTGGAGAAGAATGCTCTGCCAGGAAGCACCACTAGTAACAAAGGAAAAGGAAGCCAGTGCCAGTCTGGAAGCGCTGGAAACGAATGTAATCTTGGGGCCTGGAAATCTGATCCCAAGGCTAAATCTGTTCAATCTTCCAACCCTGCTGCCGAGAGTAACAATGGACTAGGTAATTGGAGGAACTTGAGTGGACAAGATAGAATCAGTCCCGGTTCTGGCTTCAGCAACTTTAACCCAAATAGCAACCCATCTGCTTGGCCAGCACTGGTTCAAGAGGGCAATTCCAGGAAAGGAACTCTGGAATCTGATAGTGGTAGCTCCAATGCACAGATTAGCACAGTAGGTCAGACCTCTAGGGAACAGCAGTCAAAGATGGAAAATGCGGGTGTTAACTTTGTCTCTGGCAGAGAACAGGCTCAAATTCATAACACTGATGGACCAAAAAATGGAAACACTAACTCCTTGAACTTAAGTTCACCAAACCCTATGGAGAATAAGGGAATGCCCTTTGAAATGGGCTTGGGGAACCCTTCCAGGAGCACTGACGCCCCTTCTCAAAGCACTGGAGAAAGAAAGACTGGGAGTGTTGGATCTTGGAGTACAGCTAGGGGGTCTTCTGGAACTGACACAGTCTCTGGGCAGAGCAATTCTGGAAACCATGGGAACAATGGAAAGGATAGAGAGGACTCCTGGAAAGGAGCTTCTGTTCAAAAACCTAATGGGTCAAGAAGTGATTCTTGGGATAACAATAACCGGTCTACGGGTGGTGGGTCTTGGAACTTTGGCCCTCAGCATCCAAATGAAAGCAAATGGGGTGAAGGGAACAAATTAACATCTGGGGTCTCTCAGGGAGAATGGAAACAGCTGTCTGGGTCTGATGAACTGAAGATTGGAGAGTGGAGTGGTCCAAACCAACCAAATTCTAGCACTGGAGCATGGGACAATCAAAAAGGCCACCCTCTTCCTGAAAACCAAGGCAATTCCCAGGCTCCCTGTTGGGGAAGATCTTCCAGCTCTGCGGGAAGTGAGGTTGGAGGTCAAAGCACTGGAAGCAACCACAAAGCAGGAAGTAGCGACAGTCACAATTCTGGACGCCGATCATACCGGCCTACGCACCCTGATTGCCAGGCGGTCCTGCAGACTTTGCTGAGCAGGACTGACTTGGACCCCCGAGTGCTTTCAAACACTGGCTGGGGCCAGACTCAAATTAAGCAAGATACCGTGTGGGATATTGAAGAGATGCCACGGCCCGAGGGGAAGTCTGATAAAGGAACTGAGGGGTGGGAGAGCTCTGCCACACAGACAAAGAACTCAGGGGGCTGGGGCGATGTACCCAGCCAAAGCAATCAAAACAAGTCTGGATGGGGTGAGCTCTCAACCCCAACGGAGTGGAAGGATCCCAAAAATACTGGAGGATGGAATGACTATAAGAATTCCAATTCTTCTAATTGGGGAGGAGGAAGGCAAGAAGAAAAATCATCTTCCTCTTGGAATGACAGCTCTAGTAAGGATCAGGGGTGGGGTGGACGGCAAACTAATCAAGGATGGTCTTCTGGAAAGAACGGTTGGGGAGAGGAAGCTGACCAAACGAAAAACAGCAACTGGGAAAGTGCAGGAAATAAGCCAGTGTCTGGTTGGGGTGAAGGTGGGCAAAATGAGATTGGAACTTGGGGTAATGGTGCAAATACAAGCTCTGCTTCAAAGGGTGGATGGGACGATTGTAAAAGAAATTCAACGTGGAATGAGACGGGTCGACAGCCCAGCTCCTGGAACAAGCAGCAGCAACAGCACCAGCAGCAACAGCAGGAGTCCTCTGGTTCCTGGGGTCCACCACCCCAAACTCCAAGTAATGGGCGACCTCCAAACCCAAACTGGAACAGCGGACCACAGCCAGCTGCCCCCAAAGAGGAGGAGCCCAGTGGCTGGGAAGAACCTTCTCCACAGTCAATCAGTCGAAAAATGGATATTGATGATGGCACTTCAGCGTGGGGAGATCCTAGCAGTTACAACTACAAGAATGTGAATCTGTGGGACAAGAACTCACAAGGAGGACAGGCCCCACGGGAGCAGAGCCTGCCTACTCCGATGACTAGCAAATCACAAGCATCAGGTACTAGTCTCATTCCTTGCTTCAGCAAGCTCCTCTATGTGACTGTAACCTTAATGCATAAGAGAGAGGCTTGTAGCCCCCAATTCCTGATCGTTTTATTCTATAAAGAAAGCCAAATTCTTCTTTGAATATTTGGTTCTGTATTTAAAGTGTCTTTAAAATTTGAATCAATCAGCCTTCTGCTTGTTGTGCCTCGGTAACTGTGATCTGAATACTGGTCACCTTGCCAGTAAAAGAAAATGTTTGTTAGTTGGCAAATCTGCACGTTCAATTTGAGCTCTGAAGAACAGGCTGAATTACAGAATCAAAAACCTTTAAGATTGAGTCCAACATAAACTTAATAAGCCCAGCACTTCTTAGTCCATGACTCAACTGTGTTCCTCAGTGCAACATCTACAGGTCTTTTAAATACCTCTAGGGATGCTAACTCAACCACTTCCCTGGGCAGCCTGTTCTAGTGCTGGACAATCCTTTTGGTGAAAAGTTTTTCCTAATATCCAGTTGAAACCTGCCCTGGTGCAACTTGAGGCCATTTCCTCTTGTCCTGTTTCTTGTTACTTGGGAAAAGAGACTGCCCCGACATGGCTACAGCCTCCTTTTATGTCGTTGTAGAGAGCAATAAGGGCTCCCCTGAGCTTCCTTTTCTCTGGACTAAACAGCATTTTTTGTATTTAATTATTAGAGGAATGGGGAGAAAATCTTTGTTTTTAGTCAAAAGCCTTTTACTCTGAAACACTCAGTTGGAGCAAGTCTGTGACTTAGTTTTTTAGTCAAGTTTGGCTTTGCTGTGTGATAAAGAATACTTAGAAAAATATTTTCTTCTTTGGAATGAGGACAAGAAAAAGTTACATAGCCTGGAAATATGTTAAGATGTTATTGTTATGTAATCTTTTCCTCTGGCTCAAAGACACTTTAAAGAATGCTGTCCTGGTTTAGTATGTACTGCCAATATGTCCCTTCTCGTTATTCAGCATTTGAAACCCCTGGGTTAGATGCTTGTAATGAGTCACAAAAGTTCACAGATAGGACAGTATTAGATGTGAGGTTCATGTTTCACCTGGGAGAAGAGCACTGCTCATCATAGCATTCTCTTCCTTTTCATCCCTGAGGGTCAGTGCCCTCAAAATTTGTTGTGAATGGTTGTCACTTCTGTTGCACCCATGCGGCTGAGAACCTAAAGCTCTCAACTAGAAGAAGGAAGCAGTAGATGAATGAGGTGGTGCTGCACTGCAGTAAATAGTTCATTGTTGAAATGGTCTGTAACGAAAGCTCTTTCTCCTTTGTGCAGTCTGGAGCAAAAGCACTCCGCCTGCTCCAGATAACGGTACGTCCGCCTGGGGTGAGCCAAATGAAAGCAGTCCCGGGTGGGGTGAAGTAGATGATACAGGAGCATCGACTACAGGCTGGGGGAATGCACCTTCCAACGCCCCGAATGCCATGAAATCTAGTGAGTACAGGCCACATACCAGTTTCTTTGCAATGTTTGGCCTTTTGACATAGGTCACCTGTGGAGGAGTTGTTATCTGAGGCCTAAAGGCAGCGTTAAATGTTATTGTAGGATTTTGATGGATGAGTATTAAGTGTTTGTAAATGACTGAAACTTTGCCTTTTAAGGTAGTAAAAGTTTCCTAACTAAGCAATTAATTGGGCAGCTCTGATTCTGGAGGTGCTGAAACACTGAGTAAGGAAATGTGTATCTTTCTCTTTCTCTGGCTGCCTGCTTGTTACATGATAAGTCACTTTTTCTGATCATATCAGGCAAAGGAATGCACAGTACTGACAAATTTCACTGTGGAGGCTGTTACGTGGTCATCAATGCTTTGATAATGCAACTTGGCTTTGAATGGATTTTTTTATTTATGTGAGAAAAATTGTAACTCTTAAAAATTGCGCTTTGTGGTCGAACCTTAATGTCTACAGCAGTGTCTTTCATGAGTGAGATCTTGAAATATTTTGAAAATTTACTTCAAAGTTAAAATTTTGCTATATTAAGATTTTTTGTGGATGTAAGTTGCATGACAGTGCTAGAGAGTAGCAGCAAGAAAAGAGGCCAGCAGGGAAAAGTCTGAACCAGTGGAGTAGTTGTAGCTTTCTTGTATACTTTAACTGCTGATACGTCTCTTTAGGGACCTTGTTAGGAACAGAATTTCAAATAGAGGATTTTTTCTTTTTTTTTCATTAAACTACTTTTGATGTTGTTTGTACCAGAGGACGATGTCAAGTCCTTGCCTTCAGGTTCTGCTTAGTTGTTGTTCCTAAAAGTTGTTTGTTTCTGTAATTTTGTGAAAGAGTGTAGGGCAAGGGAAGTAATTAATGTTTCGAAGTGGGAAAGAAAATAATTGATAAACTTCCTGAACCAGAGTCTTCAGCACCCTGGTTTTTGAGTGTGCTTTGAAGGCTTTCATTTACACTTGAAAATAGTAAGTTGCCTTTTAAATGCTGCTGTAAGGTCCCTATTGTTATTATATCTTTAAAAGTTTGACATGTCTTTAAAATAGTTGCAAAACATGACATGCGAACATGCCCCTGAATCTCTTGGGTTTTGGGATTTGTGCACAAGTTTTTACAGCTGTTAGACTGAAGACATATTTTTGAATTTTTTTTTAGTTCCTTTGGGATTGTGATGATCTCAGCTAATCTTGCAGTGTCACATCACCAGCTGCATGGTACTGTAGACTGCTTTTGAGCTTTTTTTTTCTTTTTCTAAAGGTTCTAAATCTATGCAAGATGGCTGGGGAGAGAGTGATGGGCCAGTGACAGGAACACGTCATTCCAGCTGGGAAGAGGAGGAGGAGGGAGGAGTCTGGAACACAGCAGGCTCTCAGGGAAGCAGTTCCTCCCACAACTCAACAAGCTGGGGGCAAGGAGGAAAGAAAACACAAATGAAGGTAAAATGCTTGAATGATTCATAACTACTGTGTTGTCTGAAAACAGTCTGACTGATATGTTAGAGCATTATGTAGTTACCTTTTTAAGAAGGTTTTGCAGAGTTACAGAAATGTGCCGCTTAAAATAGTGTAAAAAAAGGGAGGGTTTTGCATTTGCTTTAATATGTTACACCTGTTACGACTAATAAATCTTCCAGTAGGTGTCAAATTCTTTTGGTTTGTAAGCTGCAGAGCCATTACTAAATGAAAATAAGTATCCCAAGGCTATTTCTCTTCTCTTGCTGACACATCCTTGTGTTAGGCTGCTGCTGTTGTTCTTGCATAGCCTGCTGAAGTTCGGATCCCACAGTCCCTTTGGCACATGCGCTTCTTATTTCTAACAACTGTGGCGTTTATGTCTGACTTGTGTTTGTTGTTGTTGACATTTGGCCTCCAACAGGAGCAGCAGCTTGGCTTTAGTCCTAGGTAAACTTCTTCCTAAGACTTGTTTGCATTCAAGTGCTCTGGTACAGTAACGCTTGTTACTGCATGAGTATTGGGGGGACTGTGCTGCGTCTGCTTCTCGTGAAGTGGGCAGGGCAGACTGGAAAGGCAAGGCCGAGCAGTTTCCTAGGGTGTGGAAATACTGTTGTGACGTGGTAGGGGATTTTACAATTCCTGTTTTGCAGAAATTATTCTCAGGCACTTTTTTCTCACTTAAAGCTTTTTTTCATTTTAACCACCAAACCAACTGAAAAAATTCTTGACTGTTGAACTGTGTTGGTGTTGGTTTTGATAATTTGTAAATTACGCTAAGGCCAAAGAGAGAGCCTGGTCAGTACAGTGGCAGTGCAGGAGACACCATGCTCAGGCGAAGAAAGCCAAGGGAGAAGTCTGCCTCTGTGTACACCGGGTTAAAGAATGGTTGAAACTATAACAGAGGTGAAAACAAACAATGCTCACAAAGCTTTCCAGATTGCAGAATGAAATTGAAGGTGTGATAAATATTCTACATGACAGTGTTCAACCAGTTTGGAATACCTAACAATGAGCAATCGTATTAAATGATTCCAAACATGCAAATACTTTAAGTAACTTTTTCAGGACATTAATTTCTCTGATACCAGAATTTTAATTTTACACTTGCATGTCTCAAGGATAAAAGAATTTAAGAAATCAAGAAATTTTTTAAAGATATTTTTGTCTTTTTTTTTTTTCCAGTGCGCATTAAAAGGAGGAAATAGTGATTCGTGGATGAACCCTTTATCCAAACAGTTTTCAAATATGGGCTTGCTAGTAAGTAAATTTTTTTTAAAAGGAAGTCCAATTTTGTGAGAAAGCTGTAAGCTGTCTAGAGCACTTAAGATAGAGGCTTCTGCCTGTAGTGTCAGACATCTGTGATTAGTCGAAGGCATTCATTCAGAATCTCAGCCACCTCTCAGAAAAGGAGATTTACAGCCCTGTGTCTGCCTTGGCTGAACCTACACTTGAAGTACTGTACAGTGGGGTCTTCTTAAAACAAAAAGGGCTCATTAAGAATCCATAAGTAAACATTGTTTGGTAAAGTGAATAAATAAATATCACATCATTGAGAAAAAGATGGAGCTGTAGGGAGGTATTTAAAAAATAATTATATATACATTTTTTTTAGGAACTTCTGATACGCTGATTTATAAAATATTTTGCAGAGTATTGTGCCAGTTGTCATCCTGTGAAGCAGGAATAGTATGTAATGCTGGCTAGCAGAAGATAACAATGCAGTTTGTGTGACAAGTCCAGGGCTGCACAAGTTGTCACTGACAAGATCAGGAATAGTTTGCGATGTCTTTTGGCTCCCAAGCTCTAACTCAGTTTGCGAGAATGTAGATGCTTCTGAAAGCTCTGGGAACACCCTGTCCCAGACTGCCAACTGAAGAATCCCATGGCAGCACATTGCAAGATTTGATGGCATGACAGGTCATGAGGATGAGCTGTCGTTTTGGCCACTATTTTCAGTGTTCTGTCACTCTACCACTGGAACACAAGGACAGGTTTATTTCCTGGAGTGGCTCTGTGTCCAGCTTTGTCCATCTCCTGCATTCATGTGTCTGGTTTCATGTGGGTAAACTTGCCATGCACAGCGTTGGGGGCTTGAGGCAAGGTGTGATCAGAAATCCTTGTGTTCAGTTTTAGTTTAAAGTAAAACTTTCATTGGCACAAGCGTGTTCTTCCTGCATTCCACCTTTCTGAAATATTTCTCAGCATTGCATAGAAGTCAGAACTGAATTGTTTTGTTTTTTTCCCCAGAGTCAAACTGATGACATTCCAGGCAGTAAGATGGACTTGTCTGTAGGTGCGTATGTTTGAATTTCAATGCATTTGAAATGTGAGGTCACGTGTAGTATTTTTATGAGGGTGACACGCTGTACTTTGGAAGGGTTTGATCCTTACTTTTAGCACTCCTGGTAATGGAAGGGTAGAGTAAAAAGTATCCTCTGTCTTTGACTCTGTGCAATATTGGGATGTATGCCTGTACAGTGCAGAGCTGTGACTTGGGGCAGACAGATCATTTAAGGCTGTTTTAATCTTTGTAGTTTGTATTCGTTGCTACTGTTTCAAGAAAGTGAAAATCTTTTTAATTTGGTGGTAGAGGACTGTTTTCCCTCATGCCAGTAGGAGGCATTTACTACAGCTTCCTGGAGGCAATGCAAGGGGAAAAAAATTTATCTTCTGTGACTGATTTCTTCAGTTGCTTGCCTCAGGCTATTACAAATTACTTTTCAGTAGAACTAGATTTTGTGTTCTGGATAGCTTCACCGCAGTTGCTACGCAGCTTAAGCACCATGGGCTGTGTGGTACCAAAGGTAGAGCCGTGGTAGTCAAGACTGACTTGCAGCTGATATCAGCTCTGGATTTGGTATTCTGACGAAATGCAGACAGGTGCGGCGTCTCTCAGCTTAGAATCCATTGCATTCCTAAAATGTCTGTCGCACTTCATAGAGGATTCAGTAGTTCATTTTCCCCCGAAGCTGGACTTTGGGAAACTGTGCTGAACTGATAGGGTCTTCTTTTATGAAGATGGTTGAACTTTTAACCTGTTCTATGTTTCTGCATGTAGAGAATTTGGGGCTTCATATTTGTTTGGGCACAAGTGGTTTTGCCTACTGTAGAGGGTAATTCAAACTTTTCAGATTTTAACCATTGTCTTGTATTACATAAGGTAAAAGCTATTCTTTAGCCACCTACATTATTTATAACTTTAGTTGACAAGTGCAAAAGACAGGACTCACAGGACAGGTTTCAAGGTTGCATTAGAATTTTCTATGAATGGGATAAAGGAATGCAATCATCTCTCTCAGTGAGGCCTTTGTTTATACTGAAGTTTAAGCAGCTGCCTCAGCATTAAGTGACATGCATATCTGTGCTTGAGGCCTTCAAATGTGCTCTTCTAATGCTCGGTGTGTTTTACAAGGCATCATTCAGTAATATTCGAGGAGCTGATTGGATCATCAGGATAACCGGAGAGACAGAAGGGCTTAGTCATCTTGGGCTGGCATTGACCCAGTTTCATTTCAGACAGTGATGCAACTATGCCTCGCTTTCAGTTTCTTTTCAAGCAGCTAATGGCCAGGGCTTCCTGTGTGGAATTAAAGCACTCGAGCCTGTTGGTAGCACATTGCTGGCACTGTGTACTGTGGTGTGATGCAGGTATTGCCAGCGCTGAGCTGTGTATGACACTCTGACTTTGCAGAGCCGGTTGTAGCTTTTTAGGGTATGTTAGAAAGGGATCGGAGAATCACAAGCTCATCCAGGTCAGTATGACTCCAGTTCCAAGCTGAGACAGGTAGGTGGCTTGTCAACTGTTTTGTGATAAATGGTATTGAAGGCATGTGAGAGGATAAAGCTGGATCAACTTTGAAAGCTGTGTGGGTGAGAAAAACCCATGTCATTAGTGGTCAGTTTCACAGCTTCTTGGCAGTAGCATAGCTATGAATATTAATAGATTGGGATTGGACATGAAGAAGAGATGCTGGCTTTGGGAAGCTTTTTCAAGGAGCATTGTTTTGAAGGTATTAGAGTGATTAGCTCTCTGCTCGGTTTGATAAGGGTTTAGTATTTTGTCAGTGGTAGGGCAGGTTATATATCACTAACTTGCTTTGGAAAAGTCATAGATTTTCTTGTTAATTGTACTGACACATTTTTAAAATGTTTTTTTGAAAGACCATCTGTGCTACTAACTAAACAGTATTCTTTAAAACTAAAAATACCAGTAAAGCTCATTGCTATCACGTCCATATTGTAAAATGAAGATGTTTTCCATCTAGTTCAACATAGCAATATGCATCTGATAGCTTTCAGGTGCCACATATGACCAAAACATTTTTTCTTGGCAGCACTGCAGTGTGTAAGGGAAAAAACATCTTCCAGTCGGCTTTTGGCTGATGGTAAAGCTTACAGAGAAAGTTAATGTCTTGTTCACTGTGTGTGTTTCAGTTTGGTCATCTGTTATTGACATCGCCTCATACTCTGGCAGATTTCTCACTAAACAATGGCAAGAGACTTTAAGGGCTGTCTGAGGGGTGTCTCAGTTCCTGGTTGTGTTACTGGGTACAGGCTGAGCGAGATGGGTTGTCTGTCTAAGTTACAGTACACCCGTTGGTCTCTTGTGACTGTGGGACACTTTTGACTGAATTATGTGCATGTGGCCAAATTTTCCAAAGCATCTCAAAGAATTTCTCAGTGTCAAACCCAGTAAAGGCTAAGTAGGATACATAGAGAACTTAAATAGTGGTCATTCTACATCCTGAATACCTATAAATAACAGTGCAGGTTTTGGAAGACACAGAGAACTAGGTATTAATTACTGTAATTAGTTGAAACGTGTATGTTTATATCTGTACATAAATTGTGAGAAATACTTCACGTTAAACTCTACAAAATAAATTGGCTTGTTCAGTGTTAAATGAAACTTCCTACATTAATTTTTCAAGACCTTTAATACCAACTGTAGCTATGCTAAATTATAAGACAGATGCAATTTATACCCTGATAATAAAGATTATTTCTTTGGCTGTGAACTTGCTGTCATGAAACATGGTAGCGATTATTTGCACTAATTTCCTCTTTTTTCACAGGTGGTCTCCCAGATAAGAAGTTTGAGGTAGATAAACGAGCCATGAATCTCGGGGATTTTAATGACATGATGAGAAAGGATCGATCTGGGTTCCGTCCACCTAATTCCAAAGACATGGGAACCACAGATAGTGGGCCTTATTTTGAGAAGGTGAGAGAAATACCTTTAGATAAATTAGGATTAACCTCTGTGTTCAAGGTCCCAGTTTTTACCCTACTTCTCTGGAGATGCTAAAAATCCAATAACCCTGAATGAGCTCAGTAATAAAAGGTGTGGGGGAGTTATATTTGTAGAATGAATGCATATATAAAACAAGTATCAGGTGTGCATAGACAAACTAAATTGGGGAGAATGAGGCTTTTTATTCTAGAATAGACTGCTTTTGATGTAGACAGAAATTCCTTCTTTTTTTTCTTGGAAGGGTAAACTACTGGTAGCAGTAAAATTCCTTATAGGTTTCATGATGATGATTCTTTTGGCTACTAACTACAGTCATCTACTGTAAAAAAAAAAAAAAAAAAAAGGTTAGATCTAAGTAAATATAAGTAATCGCAGTCTTCCAAATTTTTTTTCTTCTTTCATGTCTGGCATTTATTGGAAACACCTTTTCTAAATTGCACAACCCCTTATGCTGTATGTCCGTGTACTGTAAGCTTCTGTATGACATCTGTTTCTCTGTGACATCTGTTGTATGTTATGGTAGTGTTTCTTTCATATTCTTGCCTATTTAAAACAGAAGCTTTCACTGTTATTATCAAATATTAATTGCTTCACATTATGAATTGTAGAGTGTCCAATAGATTCAGAATGCTCTAGGGTTGTTTTTTTTAAATACAGCTTATTACATGTAAAATGGAAAATGAATTTGGTTTAAAAATTCTGAAGGCGTGTTAACTGTCAAGGAATTTTTTAACTCTTCCATTTTGGTATAACAAGCCAAAAAGCAGTTTTGTCAACTCCCTCTGGTGGCATAATTAATAAATACCATGAGTAAAGCTAATGCGTTTCCTAACAAATCATTCTCGTAGGTGTGTGCTGACATTAGGAATTCATTCAAGATTGGTTTGTTTCTGTAGTGGTAATAGCCACTATCAGAAACAAATTTCATGAGAGTTCTAAATGTATTTTTAAAAACAAAACTTAGGAATTTATCAGTTATCTCCTTAGACCAAAATCTTAATTGCCAAATGATGGTTTGAATCAGAAGTTTTGTCCTTGTAACTGCTACTACAAATTAACTTTGCTTCTTCCTAGTCACTCACCATCCCTCTTTCTCTCCTCTTGCGTTCTGTTGCTTCACTAACCAACTGCTGCTGTTGGCTAACTGCTGCTTCAGCTGACTTTGCCTTTCTCCAATCAAGATGGGTGCCTTGGGGATGAGGCTCCCTGCTCTCCCTTCTCCCCTTCTCCCAGCTACAAGCTGTCTCCCTCTGGTTCCACACTATCCAACGTCGGCCTTGGGGCAATCGGCTCAGGGCTCAGTCCCCAAAACTTCGCTGCTAGACAAGTAAGCAGGCCACCTTCTAAGATGCATTGTTCTAAGGCTGCAACCTGGGCTTAATCCTGCTTAGTTGGTTGCTTGCATTTGTTTTTCTGCTGAATAGATTAATATTAATGGAAATTTCAGCTGGATCAGGCCACTGAGAATCAGTCCACTTTGGTTCAGTCTGGTTTTGTTGGCCTCTTCCTAAACCACAGTGCAGCAGCAGGTAGATGCGACTTTCAGAAGTCAAGAAGTTAGTGGCATCCTTTATTTTAGTTGCTGGTTTAATACCTGCTTAGAGGCAGTTGATTTGCCTCATCAACCCCAACACTGAATTTTTTCCGACTCCACTCAATGACTTTGTATGTAGAAATGTGCCTGTAAAAAGCGGCAGTGATTCAGCGTTGTACCTGTTCCCTGCTCCCGTCTTCACAGTCCAAAGTAAGGATTGATTTAGTAGCCCTTAAAAACTCTTGAAGTAGCAGTATTTGCAAGTACAGGGAAATGGTGGGGAAGGAATGAAATGATTAACTGCAGTTTGGAAGAATTTCTGGCTATTATGTTTTGCGTTATGCCAGAAGGAATTGTTTTAGGAATACTAGGAAATGGAAGAATAGAACCTAATTACTGCAACTGTTCTAGCTTATGTAGTCACATGCCTAACATTGATGGTGTTTCTTTGTGTTGTCTTTCTGTTTCTATGTGACACAGTGTTGAACATCAGATTAAGTCCAAAATTTGCAGGCATGTTGTTGATCTCAGTGTGCAGAGCTCTGTAGAGTTACAGAGAGGGCTGAAAGTGTAACTGCAGCTTCAAGGCCTCTCAAAAATTTTCATGTGTAGCTGACTCCAGCCAGCTCTTTCCAGAATAAAGCCTCTTGTCTTTTGGGGGTTTTTGTTTGTCTTCCTGCATGCTTAGGAGTTGCTTCTGAAGGAGAAGATACTTTCAAGTGGAGGGGGATGCAGGTGAATGAGACAGTCCATGGTACTGCTGGTATAGAAGCAGGAGGAGAGACTTGTGTTTGAGCAAAAGGATAGCAGAGGATGCACAGTCCTGTGGTAGGAGTTACGAAATCCTGGTCCTTAAGGAAAGGAAGGGTCTTAGTGAAGGCCCTGCATAATGTCAGTTTGGGAGAGTGATGAATTTGTGTTGGGTGCAGCGATGCTGGCATGGACAGGCAGAGAGGGGAATGATGGCTGAGGAGTGGAAAACAGACTCTTTAGAACCCCAGGTATCTGAGGGTCACAGACATCCTGATTTACAGCAGGAGGTGGGATATTCTGAGAGCACATAAGGGTGCTTCAGAGTATGAGCTTCAGCTTTTAGAAGCAAGAGAGTGTGGCCGTTAGTGCAGGAGACTGTTCATAGCATTTCTTGTCACTCTTTGAAAAATGGTGCCAAAAAGAGTCTGCTCGAGAGGCTGAAATTGTGAAATGTAATCACAAATTTTCTTTGGTCTTTTTCATGCATTAGGATTTATTACAGAAGTTGCTTATGAACCAGTAAATACTTCTCATCAAAAAGCTCAAACAGCAAGTATTGTGTTAGAAAATAAATCTCTGAAAGAAAAAAAAACCCACAAATTTTTTTTCTCACTTGAAAATTTTCTTCAAATTTAGTGGGAGAAAAGGGGAAGGAAAATATCCAAATCCAGAATGTTGAAGTTTTCATAGCAGAAAGAAAGTTTTAATACTATTTTAGAATTCAAATTTCAGTTAATGAAAGGCCTGCAAAGGAAATAATAGCCTTATGAGTGATATCTCAGCAACCTACTCAGGAAAAGTACCTGTCTTCTCTAAAATGGGGGACCAGAACTCTTGTTGACACAGTCTTGCCATACTTTTAAGCCAGTGGAATGGAGTTTTTAGTTTGTTGTTTGTACTCCAAGTTTCCATTTCCCAACACGTAAAGTACAAAATATTAAAACATTAGGTTTGTCATGTGCTTTGAAGTAAGTAGATAAGCATGACCCTTCGGTGTTAGAGGAGAAACAGCCTGCATCTCAGAAATGTAGCCACAGTGGTTTTAACCCAGTAGAATATTACTGATTTTAGGCAGACGTCTGTCATTCTGAGGGAGCTCTGTTTAAGTCACTATTTGGCTCGTTGTTGCTGATATGTAGTTACTAGCGTAGAAATCCATTATCCTGCAAGATTCATCTTCTCACTACTGCTTTAATTTTATAGGGTGGCAATCATGGTTTGTTTGGAAACAGCACAGCACAATCGAGGGGCATGCACACACCAGTGCAGCCACTAAATCCTTCCCCCAATATCCGGGCGCAAGTGCCTCCCCAATTCCTTTCTCCCCAGGTAAGGAATTTATAGCAACTGATTACTTGTAAAAGTAGAACTACAGCCTTCAGAGCACATCACTGAGGTTACTTATGCACCTATCTTAGTCTCAACTTGATGTCAAGACATGGAAAAACTAAAGAAGATAAAACCATTAAAATTCATAGTGAAAGCACTTAAAACTACAGTGCAGAAGGATTAACATTCTATCTTATTCCAAGGCAGTTGATGGTAAATACTCGCTACCAGTATTTTTAAACCTCAAAAGTGGATTTGGCAATCCTATGTCTTATATAGGCTTTTGCAAAGTGTTTTAAAAAGAACAAATAAACGTGAAAGCTTAAAGTGTTTCTGAAATGTGACAGGTTGCTTAATTTTTTTAAGTAGTCTTGTCCTGTGCTTCCTGTCCCCCCCAAAAGAGAGGTTTGATGAAGGGCTACATGTTGCATTTACATTACAGAGCTTAGTCTTAAGACCTCAGGGTCTCCAAATGTACAAGATTACCTTTTGCTTTGGACTTGGTGAACAATTCTTAAGATTCTCTTGAGGTGTACTTGTGTAACTCTCAAATAATGCAGGAAGAAATGGGGGGATTCTTCTCCACCTACTCCTGTCTTTTACTATATCTTATTCAGTGTACAAAGAGATTAACTCTTTCTGTGAGGCACTGTTTCTCTGCTCCAGTGACTGCCTGAATGCCTTTCTTTTCCCTTGTCAAGCAGTACATTTTTAATGTGATAATGCAGTGCTGTGGTTACTGGTTAGCTGCACGTACATCAGCACTTAAATTCGGTGCAGTCTCCTGCGCCTGACTGGTTGGGGGAGGAGCCTTTGTGTGTACGTCTGCATCCACACATGTAAGCCTGTATAGCGTCAATGGAGTGAGGAGTTCGCTCTGCCCAGGTTACAGGTTTTGCATGTTTAAATGTGATGTGTTATGAATCTGTGATGTCTTTCCCAGAACACCACTGAAGATTGGTGTCATACTTGTTCCTTTGTAGAAATACTTCTACTTCATCATCTTTTCCTCATAGCAATGCATTCAGGATATGTAACTGGTTTCCATGCAGGTTTCGGCTTCCATGCTCAAACAGTTTCCCAACAGTGGCTTGAATCCTGGTCTTTTCAATATGGGCCCCCAGCTTTCTCCACAACAGATTGCCATGCTGAGCCAGCTTCCACAGATTCCCCAGTTTCAATTAGTAAGTAGCTAGTAATGTTGTGAGACAAGATGGTTTACAAACTGTCTGCTGAAAGAGTTTTCTTTTTACGCTTACTCTAATTCGGTTTTGTTCTACTGATGTTATTTATGTGCAAGTATTCCCTGTTTCCTGGTCGGGGTAGTACAGCCCTGCTAGAAGGCAGCAGATAAGCCAAAAAGGCCCATGTCATTCTTGTGGGTTGGGGTGGGTTAGTAAGGACTCTTAAGCCATGTTTTTGTACAGAAAGCAGTCGTTTGTTGATTTTTAATGAAGTTTCCTTCAGCCTTGTCATAGTGATGGTAATAAAGCAGTTACGAGTAATTCTGTTGCACGATGTTAAATTAGAAGCAAGTGAAGGATGTGATATTCTTCTAATGCGTTCATTGTCATTTTTTTTGAGTGAGTGGAATGAGAAACAGTTTACCTAAGTTCTGAGCAAGGCATTTGCTAGTGAGTAGCTCCTGGCAATTTCTCTTGATGAACTCTGTATTTTCACTCTTCCTACCCTCACTTACCTTGCAGGCCTGTCAGCTCCTCCTTCAGCAGCAGCAGCAGCAACAGCTGCTACAGAGCCAGAGAAAGTTATCTCAAGCTGTGCGACAGCAGCAGGAGCAACAGGTGTGTGGCACTATTTTTGTCAAGTAGAAAGTGTGCTGGAGAAATGCAATCTGCGGTAGAGATGGTGCTGGCTTTAGTGATGTCATCTGTTCTCTTCATATTGCACTTTCTGGAGAGCAGGGTCTTTTGGATCTCTTCTAAGTCACTGTTTCTTCATGTTTACTGGAATTCGGTGTTACAGTGTAGCATAGATGAACCTCGGGTATTTTCTTTCTTTGCAGATTGCTCGTATGGTGAGTGCCCTCCAGCAGCAGCAGCAGAGGCAGCCTGGCATGAAGCATTCACCATCCCACCCTGTTGGGCCTAAGCCACATTTGGACAGCATGGTACCCAATCCTCTGAATGTGGGTCTCTCAGATTTACAGACCAAAGGGCAAATACCTGGATACGGTTCAGGTGGTAAGTGCTCTGTGCAAGGAGCTTTGTGGCATTGCCTGTAGCTTCCATGTTATTAATTTGGCAATTATGTTAGTCACTTCTCTCTGGCTCCAGAAATGAGTAATTTACGTATAAATATTAGAGCGAAGGTTATGGCAAGTGTCAGCTTTGAATCGAATTGCGTTATTTCTCATTGCATGGGAAGCAGACAAACCTAAGGAGAAAGCAGCATATCTTGGCACACTGACCTAACACACTTGTTTGGAAGATGCCCCTTGAACATACCCTCAGCTGTTGTTGTTTTTTTTTTTTTNNNNTTTTTTTTTTTTTTTTTTTAACCTTTCTTGTGATCACAATGGCTTCCGGTTTAAAGACACATAAAAACAAATGACAATGGAGCAAATGACAATGGAGTTTTTTTGTTTGTTTCACAGGCTTTGGCTCAAGTGGCATGGATTATGGCATGGTGGGAGGGAAAGAGGCTGGAACAGAATCCCGCTTTAAGCAGTGGACTATGATGGAAGGGCTGCCCTCTGTGGCCTCACAAGATGCCAATATGCACAAAAATGGTGAGAAGGGGAATTTTGGGAATGCCCTTGTAGGATCATCTTGCCAGAGGTGAAATAGCTGAAATATAACTATGTCTTGCCTCACCAGGATGCATCTTCAATGTTTTTGTTTTAATATGTCATACTCCTAAAGATCCAAACCTTTCCTGAGTGTAAATGTGTGTTTTTAATGCTTCAGGTGCAATAGTGCCCCCTGGAAAGGCTCGTGGAGGATCGCCCTACAACCAGTTTGACATAATCCAGGGCGACCCCCTCAGCAGCCATGCAGGCCCTGCTGGTGATAGCTGGTTACCTGCCAAATCTCCACCAACAAACAAGATCGGAAGTAAATCCAGCAATGCCAGCTGGCCTCCAGGTATTACATAAGGGCAGGGGTTATGTCCTGGATTTAGGCTGTGTGTGCTGGACCTTTCCTCATCATACTTACTTCAGTAACCATTGCAAAGAAAATACTTGCGTGGCCTGGCCTATCTTGTTCCTGAAATTTCTTCCGCGTTAAGTTAGAACATAAATACTGAATTTCCAGTAAAAAATTACTGGGCTAAATATGAACTAACTGCTGAATTGCCTGAATAGTGTTTGTTTTTTGTTAGGTGAACTCGTATCTTCTGTGGGTTTGTGACTTTCCATGAAAATTTCTGTAAATGTAAACGTGTTCATGGAATATACAACACCATCTCCCTTGTTTTGTGCTGGTTCCTTATTTGTGCTGTGTTAGGTTGACACAGAGTAAAAATTCTTATTGATAGTGTGGAATCAGAAAGAACAAGATGTGAAGTAGGGGGTTTTTTCTGACAGTGGAAACACTACACTGCTGTGGGTCACCCTTGTTCGTGTCGCATAAAGGGCAGAAAGTGTTGCAATGCTTCAGGTATGCTCAGGAATCTCGTGGCTTGGCTGGAAGTCTCTTGCTTTTAGGATGACAGGCTGTAGCACATTTTTTACGTTTTCTAGTTTCACTGGCAGAATTTTGTTTCTGCTAGAGAACTCTAGGAAAAGTACATATGTATTTGAATACGTGCATAATTTTCTATATAAAACATTCATTTAAACACAGAGTGGTGTCCTTGAATTTGCATAGATTAATCACCAGTGCTGTTCAGCAAATAGTGGATGCTGTGATTTTTCTCTTGTCTGGAAGATAGTTACATTCCAGGAAAACATTACTAACTGCAAACCCTCTGCTGTGTATCCATCCCCTCAAGCACGAAAAAGTAAAAGTCCATCTTCATCTCTTGGATAAACAGTAGAACAGACTACTACTGACAGAAAGCCTAGGAATCTGTGTGACAGATACAACTGCAGGAAACCTAGAAAATGTACTTGAAGATTTTTATGAGGGAAGTCCTCAGTGTCTAAGTCCAGCAAGAAGAAATATTTTCTGATGAGCTAACAGAGCTAGAGAATTAGTTGTCTCAAAAACACCTGCACATCCATGAATTTTCATTCTGCTCACTGCTCTCTGTACAGGTCTATTTGTGTTACACTTCTGTCAGCCTGGCTGTTAAGTTCGGAGCTTTTTTGGACTGGAATTGCTGTTCATAATGCCAGAAGCTCCCAAAATATAATCTCTTGTCAGACCTCTCTCACAGATTCCTTAGTCACCATTCCCCTGTATAATAATGAGAAGCACAGTGCTGCTTGAAATGTTACGAGAGACATGTGAGGATCAGCTCTGCATGTTTCCAAGTTTTGGAGCAGCCACTGGCTTTGGCATGATTCTTGGTACCAAAATTGTTACAGAAGGGAGGAGCTGGGGAGCTACTCTGCCTCTTGTTGATATCGCAGAGCTTCTATAGTCCCAGGGTCAGAGATAGGTAAATATTTTTGTTGCTCACTGCCTCACCACGGTGAGAGGGTAAATAAAGCTCACAAATTCTGAACATAAACTTCCACTGAGATCCTCAGTACCATCACTAATTTCTTGTGTGAGTAGCCCAAGACTGTGATTGCAGGTGTCATGGAACAGATGCTGGGTTTTGGCATGTGGCATTTATTCAGTTATTGCTGTTCCACTCTTACGAGATCCATAGGCTGCTGGGACAAGTTCCTGCTCCATAACCATCAGCCAGTTGAGCTGTCTCATAGCCTGTCTGCCTTATGGATGTCATTGGAAAGGAAAACTGATCTCATGATCTACCTTACCAACACTGCTGATGGATGAAGACCTAAAATGACTTTACACTCTGGGTGCTTCTCTGCAAGCTTGTAGATGAGGTCCACTGTCAGTTCCTAGCATGGAGATAGAATTCTTCCTCCCAGTGTTAGAAAACAAGTTGTTAACAAAAATGAGTTTACAAGAGAAAACCTCTTGAAATAGGTGCACTTTTCCTTTGAATGACAGCAGTGGTCACTCAGCATTCACGCTGACTACACCTTTCGCATTTTCCTCCTGAATGCCATCTGCTGCAGAAATTCTGCCGTTCAAGAGAGCAGTATTGTTCAGCACAAAGATAAATGAAGTGGTGCCCAATCAAACTGATATCACAGCTGGAGGTGAGAGCAAGTTTTGCTGCATTGGTGAGAACTGTGTCTTTTGGTTATGTTGCACAGACTTCGTACTTCGGTAATACTAGACTGTAGTTTTCCCATTCAAGATCAATCATCCTTCAGGCAAACTGGCCTGGATGTGTCTGTCATGCTTTTCACAATAATCTTGTGTTTGAATTTTTTTGAGAGGATCTTTCAAATATTAGCAGAGAAATGCATTTCCTGTCTTCTTTACGGTCTAGAAATAAAAGCATGTCTGTAGACAAGAGCTGGTGAATGTGCATGGTAATAACTGTCAGCCCCAAAGGAAGGTTTGGAAATTTGTCGGTATGCTGAAGTTCAAGGAAACGCTTTTCCAGACCAGGGTTACATTGATGAGTGAATGTGTTCATAAACAATAATATGCCTGATCCTTGGAGCCTTGTTTGTATATTCATTAACCTTTTGATTGGAGCTTACTGTGCACTCAACTTTGTCTCACCAATTCCTAGAATCTTTACAGATAGAAGACTTGGACTTTTTTTTATTTTAATCTTCAAACAAGTTGTAATCTCCAGGTTCTAACCTGTGTTCATGAATTTCTTGTCTCAGAGCAGAGAAGGTATTTTGAGTAGACCCAAGAGCTGTATTGCTTCGTCCTTCACAGTGAGGTGGTCCTGCTTGTCAGGGGTTGGCAGTGTTTTGGCAGTAGCTGAGCGGAGCCCTTCCTTGATGCAGTGTTGATTGCTTATAGTGTTAGAAATGTTGATACCTGGATTCTTTTGTTGACTTACTAAAGATTGGGAGATACAAGTGATGTTTATAAAGTCATGAAGGCAGTGAACAAAATAAATTCAGAATTGTAATTCTGCAATGCTAGAACCATGGTGCAAATGCTGGAATTAAGAGGATATAAATTTGAAATAGATGGGAGCTTTTTTCCCATCAGGAGTGGTGCACTTCTGGGTTGTGTTGCTTTCAGAGCTTCTTGAGACATGGTACTAGCCAATCAAACAGTGATTGCATAAAGTGATGGAAAAACAATTTCCCAGGCTGGTGCTAGCAGACAGTGGGTATGTCTGTCATCTTAGGATGAATGTGGATACTGGGAGAGTGTGAGGCCAGTAGTCCTCAGATCATGGCCAGGTTTGTGTTCTGGAATAGATGGACCACAGTTCTGACCCTGTGGGGCATTTCTTTTGTTCTCTCTCAGATTCTCCCATGCATTATCACAGTCTAATACTGCCCTTGTTGTGGCAATTGCTTGAACCAGTAGTATCGTATTTTCTTCTGTATTTGTCTGTGGAAGTCTTAGTCTTGATTGTACTTCTTCATTACAAGGGTGACTGAAATGAACCCTTCCATGCCAGGTTCATCCTACATGGCTTCATTCTAGAGAGTGCATCTTGGATCCTGCTTTTAATAATGGATCTTTAATTACACTCAAATATTCTATTATTAATTATTTCAGAAAGGCAGGTTGGGAATTCTGTATTTTGGACTTGTATTTGCAAGGGATGAATCTGCCACCTTGGCACTCTTCTCACACTTACACAAATTCTCACATAGTATACGAAGCTTCTTTACTTGTTTTTGTGTTTGTCAGTTTTCCTTTTGCACCTCCGCTTCCATAACTGACCATAGCACTTTATTCATTGAAGGAACCAAGTTACTGATCTTTCTTACAGTAACTGGAGTCTTTGTGTGTTCATATTTAATATAATTCATCTTATTGTCTTAAAATTCTGGCATGCCTGGAGCTACAGTTGAAACTAAAGCATGCTAAGTATATCCCATCTCATTGTGAAGCATGAAGAATGTCAGTGAGTGTAATACATTACTTTTACCACAAAGCATCTCACCTCAATATTGATAGGTAATGTATGAAGTGTGTGTGTACCTACAGTGCGACGTGTCAAATGTGTTCACAGACTCCTGAGGTAGGTAGCCTTTCCTTGAGAGGCTTCTGCACACACACAGAGCATGTGTACAGAATCTAACCTTACATATCTTACATAGGCTGCCTTAAAACTATTGAAACATCTTCTGAACTGTAGCAAAGCAGAAGCACTTAAAGGGGTACTGGATGCACTTGTACCTTTTTTTTTGTAGTGTAGAGTTGTATTCAGACATCAGAGCTAGTGCTGTGGGAGAAATTGTGAAATAGATTACAATTCTAAAATGTAGTATTTTTTTCCCCTGAGGAAGAGTGTAGAAGACAATTGTTCACCCTCCCAAAATACCTTCAGCAATTACTTCTAGTAAATGACATTTCCCTGATTGCATCTAATTCCTTTTTCTCTCCTGTCCCAGAGTTCCAACCAGGAGTGCCATGGAAAGGTATACAAAACATTGACCCTGAATCTGACCCCTACGTGACCCCTGGAAGTGTGCTGGGGGGGACCGCCACATCTCCCATTGTAGATACTGACCACCAACTTCTGCGGGACAACACCACAGGTAAAACAGGGAGCAGCTGCCCTGTGATTCTCCGAGTCTGACAGCTCGGGGTTATTGCCGGGTTTGGCTGTGGCAGGTGAACAGGCTCTTGTGTTTGCCTGAGGAGGAAGCTGTGAGCCTTTGCACCGTGCCTGCAATCACCTGAAAGCTTGGCAGTGGTACAGCCATGGCTCTCTTGAGGTTTAATGGTGTTACAGAAACTCTGAACTTGGTCTCCTCTTTCTCTCTTCTTTTTGCTTTGATAGGGTCTAATTCTTCCCTCAACACCTCGCTGCCTTCACCTGGTGCCTGGCCCTACAGTGCCTCTGACAATTCCTTCACCAACGTTCATAGCACTTCAGGTATGCGGCCTCTGAAACTCACATTGGCACTTGGCAGTAGTTCATGGTTGTTCCACTTGGAGTGTTTATCCATCGTGGGTAACAGTGACTTGGGAAGACAAACTCCCTAACTCTGACCATACCCCCCTCCCTGTTCTTCCCCCTGCCTTTGTGTGCTGAGCATGGCTCCATGTGCTGTGGGATATCCCTTTGCACGGCTGGGGTCAGCTGTCCTGGCTGTGTTTCCTCCCAGCTTCTTGTGCACCCCCATCCCTCCTGCTGGTGGGAGGATGTGAGAACAGAAAAGGTCTTGATGCTGTGTAAGCCCTGCTCAGCTGTATAACTAAATCACCTGCACGATCAATGCTGTTTCCAGCACAAATCCGAAGCACAGCCCCATACCAGGTACTATGGAGAAAAGTGGCTGTACCCCAGCCAAAACCTGCACATTATGCACGTTAAAGAATAGAGCAGTAGGAACCAGCAGGTGCAAAAAGAAAGATAAAACAGTATACGTACAATCTGTTCACACGCCAGAATTTTTAAAATATACCTGCTTTTGTATGTATTAATAAAGGTGAGTGATTTTATTTGTTTTACCTTTAGAACATGGGAGTGCTGTGAAGGGAATGTTTTTGCCTTGCCTTTTATAGCACTCATCATTCTCTGAAATCTGGACAGTGACGTTTAGTCCTTGGGCTTTTAATGGTTGGCCTGTAAATATAAACTTAAATATCTGTCTCAGATCCTTCGTAAGAAGGTCTCCAAAGCTTTCTGGTAAAACACTGTTTCTGCACACGCTTCTGAGTAAAATGCTGGAAATACTTGCTCCAAATGAACCATTAGGATTTTAAATGTCAGAGTTTTTTCTTGAAGATGTCATTGTCTTGACAAAAAATAAAGAATTGTATGTGAATAGCAGCAGTGATGAACAGAGCTGAGAGCTACATCTGGCCCAAACTTTTTGTTTTTTCATTGTAGTGAATGAAAGCTGTGTTCAGGTGTTACCTTTTTTTATTGCATTTCTTTGTAAAGAGTCCTTGAAATGTGTTAAGGATATCCACTGTTGGTCTTCAAATAGGCATCTGGTAATGGTTTCCAGTAAAAAAAATGCACTATCAAGATTGTTTAAAAGTCCAGCTGTCACACAGCTAAGTGGTCGTCTTGATGTGTTACTGCTGTGTCAACACTCTGTGAGATTTGTGATTCACCAGAAAGCTTTGATCTTGTATAGAGGACATCTTTAGGAGGTAACATTAGCTTAGTAGACCAGGAATGGTAAATACTCCTTTCAGTTCTCTGCAGATTTTTTTACTTGAAGAAGGTTCAGTTTCATTAAAGGTCAGTAGTGCCCAAACTTGTAAGAAATTCTCAGGTTCTCAGATGAAATGTAGTGGGGACATAGAAGTTGCTGTTCATCTGATAAATGATGGAACATACTGCAGTCAGCTACATTATCATAAATGATCTGGGTATATTAATTTTTATTTGTTAGCGTATATAACTAATGGGTTTTTGGTATGATAAATTCACTGGTGTATGGTTCTGTGCTTCGTACTTGTCTCCAATGTAAATGCAGTCCAAAGGTTTACTGTGCTAGGACAGGTACTTAATCTCACAGGTTTCTCTGATACATACAATTTCTTTCATCTTCTAGCAAAATTCAGTGATTACAAATCAACATGGTCCCCAGATCCCATAGGACACAATCCCACTCATCTCTCCAACAAGATGTGGAAAAACCATATTTCCTCAAGGAACACTACAGGGCTGCCCCGCCCTCCTCCTGGCCTGACCAACCCCAAACCATCATCTCCATGGAACAGCACAGCACCCCGATCGGTCAGGGGCTGGGGGGCACAGGACTCAAGGCTTGGCTCTGGTGAGAACAATCAGCTGCTGGCACCACTGCTCAGACCTGAGCACCAGTGGTTTGGAGGAAAGAAAGTTGCAGTTGTCTGGTAAAAAGAAAAAAGAGAGTTACTTCTTGAAATGGAAATTTGCTGTCAGCAGTTGGGGCAGGTGGGGGGTGGAATGCCAGGTCCTGCTGCAGGGAATGAGTGGAGAAGGGCTGAGAGCTGCCAGAAGAGAGTACCTGCTACATGGGGCCTTTCCAGACTTGCTGTGAGTGGAAACTCCTCAAAGATAAACTCTAGTAAAATGAGTCTTGATGTGAAATGTGAGGAAAGGTGTAGTTTTGTTTCCAGGACTGAAGATTAGACTTTCGTGTTTTAACAGGGCTGATAATGCTGGTTTTTTCTGAAAGGCCTGACTGTAAAGAAACATGGTTTTTCTTTGTATCAAATCTGTCTTGATTGCTCTGTCTTGTAATTTGCAGCATCTACTTGGAGTGATGGTGGCTCAGTTCGTCCTAGCTACTGGCTGGTTCTTCACAATCTCACTCCACAGGTATTTTCTGTGGTTGTTTCTGGGAACTTGTTTGCTTTAGCAAGGATTTGTGAATTCTTCTGTTGTTTCTCTTGGAATAAAATCTGACAAAATCAGATTTGTCAGCATATGTAACGTATTTCTACTAAACTGAGCTGCAGTCTGACTGGTTTTTCTGTTGTAATCTCTTCAGCTAACTTCAAGGTGTTCAGGTTTTCTATGTGACTGTTAAAACATTTCTTTACCTAAGAGTTATAAGAAATATTGAACAGAAAGATTTTTCTTAGAAGTAAGGGTAAATTTCATGACTGTTATGTGGGATGGTTTATAGCTGTTCCTTGGGATGTTGTCAGTAAGAAATTTGATGTAACTGCCAGTTTTCACTTGCGTGTTTCCATAGTGAAACCACAGAATTTTTCCAGTACTCCTGCCAAAACCAGTCTTGTTAGGTTATTTCTGCAAGTATTCTCAAAGCTTGCTGCCATTCCAAATGAGTTCCGTGGAGATTCTGGTTTCAGCGTTCCCGATTAGTCCTGTATTCAAGGGCTAGGAAAAGCCTATGGGATTATCAGCAGCACCCTGAGGTCTAGACAGAGGATCCCCTGTTCAGCAGGATAATTTACCATGCTTCTTCAGTCTCAAAAAAAAGGTTGATGTGAAAGGCAAAACGGAGATCTCCATCAGATCACCCAAAATGGCAAACTGTGCTCCTTTCATAGAAAAGATTGTTTTCCTTAACGTGAAGGAAGAAGTGGTGTGATGAAAAGGCACAGTTTTAAGTCTGGCTTGTGTAAAATACTTCAGTGCTGCTTTAGGAATTATTTAATGGAAGAAGAATATATTTTGGAGGCATTCAAGTTAGTAGGAAAGAGAAACATCGTAATTGTCTCATCACAGATTCCCTCCTTGTGGGTCAGTACACTAGAGAGAAGGAAGTGTCAAGGTTCAGACGGAGTCATAGACTCACAGAATGGTTGGGCTTGGAAGGAACAATATGTTCCTTTCAAGGTTCTCTGTTTTAACTCTGTATTTGTAGCCCCACACAACTTTTCCCTCATTTGAAACTGCATTATAAAATAGGGGGGAAAGAGAAGGAAGAAAGTAGCACTTCCTTAAGTATTTGCACATTCAGATCCCATTCACGTGTGCATGTTCCTGTGGCACAGCAAGATTGGAATCTGTCTGTACAGAACACCTGGGAGAGCAGCTGTTACTGGAGGTGAGGAACAAGCTGGTACTGCTGCAGAAGGAATGCAGGCAGCAACTGCTGTGAAAACATCAGTTCAGACAGAAAGCACATTGGTGGGTTTGGCAGGAATATCACTGACTCTTTCTGTTACTGTTTTATAAACCACAAAGACAAAGAAGCACCAAAACAAATTTTAAAAAAATTCATTGTAGAGGTATTTCCAGTTTTGCAAAAACCTTTTAAATACTGGATTATCTAAATTCTGCTGAAATCAAAGGGCTGGAGACCAAGACATTCTTGTTCATTTGGTACAAATTCTCATGACTGAAGATGGTGAGAAGTACACGTTGTACAAGCTGGAAAAGCTGTCAGTGTAAGGATAGTGACAGTGTAAGAGACTCAGTGAGAGACAGAAAACTGGACTCAAGCTTTAAGTGAATGGGAAAGATAAGTCAGATTATTCCACACTAAAGCAAACTCCATGTAATTGTGAGAAGTCAAGGCATACCAGTTCCTGTTTGAAAATCAACTTCCGTCACCTTTGCTTACTTCCCACTGCTTTCATCTGTTTTTCCTTCTGCGAGACAGTGTCTTTGAATTACTGTGGCAAAGTCAGGACTGAAGTATGTTTGGAGAAATAATTACAAAGGTCTGTTTCATCCTCGCTGTTCTTCCTCAGATTGATGGGTCAACCCTGAGGACGATCTGCATGCAGCATGGCCCACTGCTGACATTCCATCTGAACCTGACCCAGGGCACCGCCCTCATCCGATACAACACCAAACAGGAGGCGGCCAAGGCCCAGACTGCACTGCACATGTAAGCAAGGTTTTGAGACAGAAAACTTCGGGAGGTGTGAGGGGTTGGTGGTGTAAACCCCTAAACTCAGTGCAAACTTTCAAATTGTACTAATCTGAATTTCAAGGGCTTTAAACCTGTTCTTCCCCTGCTTTGTTTGAAAGGTGTCATTATGTGCATTTACGTACTCTCGGTGTTAACATTCAGGACCTTGGTTTAAACGTACAAAGATTTTGTTCGGGCTTAACTGATTGCTGGGGCGAGGGGGTTGGGATGTTCTTGCTTTTTGTTTTTTCCCCTTATGAAATGTAAGTTCCTGTGTTTTGAGTGTCAGGAACAGCCGAAGTTTTCCATGTCTGCTCCATTGTAGCAATGTAGCTGATACCTCTTTTGGTTTGGGCACCTGTTAGTGTTGTTCCCATGTGTTCTGAATCCCTTGCCCTACCTTTTGGCTCTCATTATTTTTTTTTTTTTTCCCTTATGTGTGTCTTGCCCTGCAGGTGTGTGTTGGGAAACACTACCATCCTGGCTGAGTTTGCCACAGATGAAGAGGTTAGTCGCTTTTTGGCACAAGCTCAGCCCCCTACACCTGCAGCAACCCCGAGCGCACCCGCAGCAGGCTGGCAATCCCTGGAGACAGGACAGAACCAGACAGATCCAGTTGGACCTGCTTTGAATCTCTTTGGTGGGTCAACAGGGCTTGGGCAGTGGAGCAGTGGTGGCGGCGGCAGCAGTGGGGGTGATCTCACTGGCGCTTCTTTGTGGGGGCCCCCAAACTATTCTTCAAGCTTGTGGGGGGTCCCAAGCGTAGAGGATCCACACAGAATGGGCAGCCCTGCTCCCTTACTACCTGGAGACCTTCTGGGAGGAGGGTCGGATTCAATCTGAACTTAGAACTTTCAACTCTGACCTCGTGACCTTTTTTGGAACAGCAGCAGCACTAACTTGACCTTTTCGTTTTTTTCAACTTGCAATAAATACATTTATAAAAGGAAAAAAGAAAACGGAGAAAGAAAAAAAGGTGGGTCATTGACAGACTGTCTGAGCACATAGTTGCCTCCCTTATATAACTTCAGTTTTTTCGTTTGGAATATGAATCCAAAAAGAGAACATATCACTCTTGAAATACTTGAATCGTGAACGCCAACTTAGAAAGACAATGTGAAGCAAGTACACATACCATTTAAATTTAAACAGAAAAAATTAAAAAAATTAGTTTCTAGTTTTTCACTTTTTCATGTTATACGGAAGTTGTTGCTAAGAAACATATATACTGAAAAAATAGCTTTTTAACTTTGTTTGCACTGGGTGTGTTTCCGTCCTTAGGTCTACCATGTTGGGTTGGGATAGGGGAGGGGTTCAAAAGAATAAGGGGAGGGAGGGGAAGACTTGACGGAGCCTCACTTTAAAAACAAAAACAAAAAAAACTTAAAAAAAATCAAAAAAACTAAAAACCCACAAAAAAAACAAAACTGAAAAAACAAACAAAACAAAAAAACCAACACTTTGTGATTGGCTGGTTGATAACTACCAGTGTGTTCTGGCACATGTAACTGCCCACGTGTGCTTGTTTCTGTGTGAGTGCGTGTGCACATGTTTGTGTGTGTGCATTTTTTTCTCTATATAATCTTGAAACGCTGCATTGCTGATGGTCTGCGGGCTGGCTGGCCATCTGCATGTCTTGACTCTGAAAGCAAGACAGGCACGGTGGAGTCCCTGTGGCTGAAGCCGAATCCAGTTGGGCTGGATTAAAATTTGTCAGTAGGTTTTTTTAAATTCATTTTAGCAGGGTGCTATCTGAAATCTGCAGATCATACAGAGTGGATAGTTGCTTCCTAGCCCTTGTTCTAAGCCTGTGGTAGAGCAGAACACTGCCATAGCCAAAGGATTTGGTGAGAGGGGAGACAATCTTGTCTTTTGAGTAACAGGATCTTCATTTCTGTCTGCATGTGGGGTTTTTGTGCAGAACGAACCCTAGAGTGTTTGTTGTATAATGCAAACCATTTATTTCTTCCAACAAGGGGAAAAGAGGAGGAAAGAAGACATTGCTATTTTTTGTGCAGCTAGACAAATGTTCTTATTCAATCTCTTGCAAGCTTCAGTACCTTTAAAAAAAAAAAGAGTGTTTCTTTTCTCCCCCAAAACCTAAATAAGCACCCGTACTCATTCTAGAGGAATCCATCAAAAGCTTAAAAATCCAGCCCAACCAAATTAGCCTTTTAATTGATTTACTGCTTGTATTAAAACTGACAAAAAGCTAAATGGTGTCAGCAAAGTGCTGGCCAGCCTGCCTCATCTCCTGAAAGCACATGCAGCGAACTCCTTCCTGCGTCCGTCATGGTGAGCGTTACCTGTGCCAGGCCTTGGTGTCATTACAGCGCCAGACCATCACTGACAGAAACGTTTACTTACGAATGTTCTTAAACCAGTGTGTACTTCAAAGGTTTCCTTTTGTTTCTCTGTGTTGTGTTTTTTCCTGTGTACGTGGTTTTGCTTAGGGAGGTATATAACTAGCAAAGACTTTTTTTTAAAAAAAAGTATTGCACCTTTTTGTTTTTTTGTTTTTACTTTTTTCTGTACTGTTGCTTTTTAATTTCTGTATTTAAGGAAAGGTTTGGGGTTTTTTTAGCATCAGTGTAGTAGTACTCTGGGCAGGATAGGGATGACCTATAATCCACAGTGATAGCCAGTGTGTGCGTGCATGGGTGCGCTGGGAACAAAACTTTTAAGACCTGTTGTGAAAAGAGTTGTAGCAGACTTGAAGGAACGTCCCTTGACACGAAGCAGGAAGTCTTTTGTGGGGGTGGAGCTGGGGGAAGAGGGAAGAGAGATGCTGGTACTTTTTCCATAAGTGCTAGGACTTCCATGTGTTTTGTGCAGCTGTTCCACTGTCCAACGAAGTGCCGACATTCTGTACCAGCACGGACCTGTCCATTCCAGCCCTCAGAGGGAGCAGTGCTGTAGCACCTGGCACAGGAGGCAGGCAGAGAGTCTGTTTCTTCAGCATTTTCATTGAAGGATGCAACCATGTCTAATACATTTATCTCATTGGTTTGGTGGGGAGAAGCAAAAACAGATGCAAGTCATGGGGAGGAGGTTGGTGCATGCGTGTGTGTGGGTGTGTGTGTGCCTGTGTGCTGGGGTGGGAGGGAAGGGCTAGGGTCTCTCATGGCTGTTCTATTTAATTCGCCCTTTCTATGTAAACCCAACGTCACGAGGAAGACTGGCTGAGGGAAATGCTGCATATACACATGCCTGTAGATTTGTATGCAAAGTGTTACGTGGTAAAAAAAAAGGATGAGTAGGTTTGTATTTGTTTAGTAAACTGGAGTGTGCAGCATACTCTGGCCCCTTTGGAATATACTCTCCTATCATGTCTCGTGCTTCATCTATCCCACCGTGCACAAAGCAACAAAACGCTCTCTCCGCTCCCGCTAGCTGGCCTGTGCCCCTCGCGTGCCGCCATCTCTACAGCTTTGGTTCTGCTCAAAGCACACACAGAGCAGGTTCTTACAAGTCCTGTGCCAGCAGTACTTCCTAGTGAAGCACCTTTGGCCTGAGCAAGCCAGTATCTGTTCTGTCACATGATTTGCTCTACATGCTGGTTCATTGCTGTGTTCCACCCTCACTTCTCTCTCCCAACCTGCCCTAAGGTCCCTTTTCCTGCACTTTGGGCTAGTTGAGTTCATTGCGATACTACGGTGAAAGCCGGGTGCTAGAGCCCCTCTTGTTTACAAGACATAATGAGGGATTTGAAATATTTAAAAAGAAAAGCTAAATTGTTCTTCCATTGTAAGCTTAAAGGGAAAAAAAATTAAAACCTACAAAAAAAAAAAAAAAAAGACCAAAAAGTGCATATATATATTTTAGATGAAGACTAACTCTGGGAGCATTTAACAGTGTTTTTGTTTTTATTTTAACATTTTATTTTCCTGCTTTAAATTTGCAAGCATTCTCAGGAATTCTAGGGTAGGAAGCCAGTTTTTTGAAGATGGTTTATTTAACCTTATCTTATCCTAGATAGATGGCTGTTTCTTGTTGATAAACTTTTGCAAGTTCCTGAATCTTCAAAATGTTTGAAAGTTTTTACTTTAAAATAAAAATGCTAAAAAAAAAAAACAAAAAGGAAAAAAAAAAAAGAAAAAATCTCCAAATGTTACTGTTAAGCGAGGGATCAAGAATTTTAAAGACTTTCTAAATTAAGATAACATTAAGCAAATTTCTCAATATCAGCAACAGGAATTCATTGCAATCTTAAACAAGTTGTGGGAGAAGGGTTATCATTTATAGTGCTTTGTTACTCATGCAGACGTGTGCAGTTGCATGGAAAAGAGAAGTGTGTGAATGGAAATCTACTATTCCCTCTTAATTGAAACTAAACAAAAATATTTTTCCAAGCACCTTTTTAAAAGCAGAGTGAAAGTATAAACCTTATTAAAATGCAGTAGAGTTTAACTGAAAGAATCCTCAGTTAGGAGGACTAGCAGGAAATACACGATGGTGCTTCTTTGAACCACTTCTAAGCAGTGCTAAAGAAAACCAGTGCTGACAGAATAGTAATGAAGTAGTTTTATTAACCAGCCTTTTTCAATGCAGAAAAGAAAGAATATGGAAAAACTCCACAAAAACGTACATTGGAAATCAGCTTTTCTGTTTTCAGCTATTTGCTCAGTTTAATTCCCCACTTGGAGATTTGCTACTTCCTTTCCTTCATCCACCCCACTTCCCAGTCTTTCTGTTTCATTTTCTATGAGGGAAATAGCTGTCAGACTCCTCTGTTCACTCTGTTGCTGCTGGCTGTCAGGGCTTACAGTCTTGAACTTCCGAGTTCGGTGGTGGGATGGCCAGCTTGAGCCTCCCAGCTCTAAGGGTCAGGGGCTTACTCCGCCTGAAGCAGCTCGGCTCAAACCGCAAAAACCGCGCTAGTGCCTTGTTACATGCACCCACATGCCCTAGAGTAGGGGAGGGGAGGGAGGACGAGGCGAAGCGAGGCAGTACAGCCTCGTCGTGGAGATTGACGCAGCTGTTGGTAAGGGAAAAGGAGCATGCCGCCTGAGCAAGTCGTGCAATGAGTTACTTCACAGTAGTTGAGATAAGTTGTTATTATTAATAAAAGAAATCAGATGCCAAATTCTGTCTTTCTCATAGCAGTTGCCCAGTGTTTTCATGTTGTGCTGCGTGTGCATGTGAGTCTATTGAAAATAACGCATCAGTAGTAATAATAATGTGCTTTAAAAATCTTGTCATGGGCCAGTAGAAGGAGGGTTTACTTAGAAAGTTTAGGAATTTTTTGTTTTATTTTAATGAGAGAACTTGAGTGCTTTGCCAGAAGCTGTTTTTATCAAATCAGCAGTGTCCTAAAAGAGAGGAAACCGTAGCATTTAGTCAAAAACAGCTGACAGACTTGACATTCACTTAGAAGTGGATTGTGACTGACTGCTGAAGGGTTGACAGTCTTAAGTTTCAGCAGCCTGCTGGGTCCAAACCTATTGCAGTACAACAGTCTGCTCCTCACTGCCTGAATGTGCATCCTGTAAGCATTAGTGACTGTCAGTTGCCCTGCACTGTGGAAGTAACATTGATCTGTTTTCTATAGCTGACAGATCTGCATGGCTTAGTCATGGCACTGCCAGCCATTGCAAGTGGTGTCAGCGTTGTGCTAACCAGACTCAGCTGCTGGGGACAACCATCGCTTAATGTTGTACAAATCCTGCTACCATTTGAGCTCCTAACAGCAAAAAGTCATTGAGTCCTTCAATGTTAGAGTAATTCTGGGCTTTTACAAAACTGTTCCAGGGAGGGAGTCTGTGGCAGCATCTTGTTTAAACATGTTGGCAAGGTAGGGAGAAGAGGCTGGGGAAAGGACAGCTTGGAACAGACTATGGGCATCTCTTTCCAGATAAAAATCCAGCCCCTTTGCTTACCCTACCTTGCAGTGTCTGTCAAGCTGGGAGTTTTTAATCTGTTTAATAATTCTTTGCTCCATTTGAGGATTTCATCTTAGCAGTGGCAACAAAATCTAGAAAGCATGACAAAGTGTGGTGCAGCTCAGAAACCTGTGTTTAGATTTATGACATTTACTTTGGAATACTTGTCATCTTTTCCCAGTGTTTTTATGTTTCTACCTGGATGCTTGCCCAGCAGTCTTGAGAGAGTATTTTGTTGGTTTGGGGTTTTTTAAAATTATAAGGTGTCAGGTTTTTCTTACAAGTTTTTCTTTATTGTGCTTCACATTAAGTGGCTTTTGTAATGAGTAAGAATGTTAAGCCAAGTATGTTTTTACCTCTGCAATATAAACAGGTTGTTTTCAACAAACTGGCTGGGATAACCACCTCAAAGATTAAATAACAATTAAGCATTTATACTAAGTTGGCCTCTTTTTTTTTTTTACCATGAAATTTCTAAGCATTTATTCCTTAGAACTCTTGCCCTATTTTTTTCTTCCTTAAAATGCTGCCACATCTTCCACTGTGTCCTAATAGTGCATCCAAATAGTACTGTAGGTTTTTGGGGGGAAGTTTTGGTTAGGTTGGAGATTTTGTTTGACTCTTTATTATGTTTAACTCTTAACTTTCTGATTTGTTAGTGCATATTGTTTTTCTATTGACTTTAAGAGGAGCGCTGTTTGTGTATCTGAGGTACCCAAATTTGACCAAGCCTGGTCAAGGAAATCGGCTGGATCAGGATCAGCATAGCAGATGAGGACCTGTTGTATTTCCAGTGTGTGTTGCATTTATCACCTTCACTGTAAATCATGTGACCTCAGTATCCGGGTTCTCAAGTGGATTGAAATGCAGGTTTTGTGGAGGCTGGTTAACATCTCAGGGTAATAGTCCTGACTGAGTAGAAGGTAGGGGTTTTTTTCTAAAGATGTAAGGTTCCCTTAACAGAAGCAGCTTTCTTAATTGTAAATATGCATGCATGCTTTGTGGGCAGGAAAGTAATACCAAGACGACTGTGTTGAAATTAATTCCAAAAAACCCCAATAAACAAATGCTGTTGAAGTGCAACTTTGGTCCTGAACCTGAAGCAACATATGCAGAATCTGTTGGTTTGTCTAAATTGCTTTTGCACACAATATCATTTCAGTTCTGTAGTTTATTTGCCACTGTTTTGCAGTTTTAGGAACTGATACTGTTAGATCATATCGGTCACTCCGACTGTGATCAAAATACAGATACCTAAAACCCAAACTCTTTCTTTCCCTTTACCTCCAGTACTAGACTTCCACCTGTGGCTGAAGGATGTTAACAGTAATGGGGAGTTTCCCAGTGTAGACAGAGCTGGTACTCTCTGTTGTCCTGAATTCACATCCTGGCCTAAACCACAAAGCAACAGTTAGGCTGTAGCAGACCTGTTGGTTGGACTAAAAGACAGGAGCCAAACCGGAGATTTTTCGCAGCCTTGCTAGTTTGTGTCCTTCACCATGTTCTGCATGAGTGTCCCATCACTGTAAATACCAGTGTTGCTGAATTTTACCAAAGTTCCCCTGCAGTAGATAATAGGAAACAGGTCCATTTTGTAGTGACTCACCAACCAGAGCTTTGCCTACAGCAGACTTTAAGGGTCTTGTTAAAATTGAGTCAAGGTCCTGTTTGAAACTATAGCTCTCTATTTTGTGGTGTTATGTGACTTTAAACCTTGTGATGTAGTAACTATAGCTTCTGATCCTTGTGTGGAAAGTGATTTAAGGTTTCATCTGTGCTACAAAAAGCGCCACAACTCCTGGTGGGTTGGAGCCTACTTTTAAAACTTGTCAGGCCATGATAGATGCAGTTTTGTCTGTAGCACGCAGCAGACAACATCTGTTTGCATCCACAGTTTGCCTGTGTGTTGCTTTTCTTCAAGCTATGCAGGAAAGCTTTTCTCTAGAAGTCTCCCAGAGTCCTAGCAAGCTTCTATCAAATCAAGTGCCCTCTGCAAAAGAGCCATTTTTGCCCTGTATGTGTGACAGTTGGGACTGGTGACATTCAGCAGTGTTAGGGTTCCTGTTAACTTTGTAGTGAGAAAGGGAGTTTTTTGACTTGACTCTGACAGCCTTTCTGTAACATAATGCTGAGTACTCCAGGGAAAAAGAACAAAAAAAGGGAAGAATGCATTGTGCCAGCCAACGTTAAGTATTTAAGTATTTTAGCAGCAAACATTCTTGACTGTGGTGGGCAGAGGGGAAGAGACTGGAGAATTTTGCATGAATGCGCAAAGGAGGCCGTGTTGGGCAAGCAATGTTTGCTTGAGCACTGAATGCCTCTTCTTGGCTATTGGTGTGTGTTGTTACATTCACAGAACTAACTTCCTCATTTTTTTTTTAATGTTTGTTTTCATTAATTGAGATGAAGTGGAAGCTCCACATGTTTCAGATGAAACACAACCAACCATAAGTGATCATTTTCTTCATCATTTACTGTTGAGCAGGTTGCACAGCTTGTTAGAGTAGCTATTTTAGTGACATGGTTATGGTATTATGTGCTTTCTTTCCCCTCCCTCTCCCTGCCAGATATGGCTTACCCTTTCTATATAAGGCGCTGTGTGGGGTTTTTTGTTTTGTTTTGGGGACATGTGGAAAAGAAGCAAATTGAAGTGAAAATGCAAGCCAAGGTAGAACAGCCTTACTTTAGAGGGTAGCCTTACAACAGAGCTTTATAGTGAGTGTGCTGTATTCCAAAATATGTAAGCCAAAAACAAACAAACAAAAAGCATTCATTTATGCAAAAAAAATTTAAAAGAGGTGTTGGAAGACTTCTTTAATATGTACCTTCTAAAGGTGGAGTAAGGTCTCACCAAGTGATGCGTTATTGTGATACTTCTTGCTGGGTCAGTAGGAATGGGTTGAGGTATAAGCGCTTAACGTTTCCTCCTGTGTTTTTACAAGCAGTAAGTGAAATGTGGTATTTATGAATGTGCCTTTGTGAGTATAGTGACTGTCTAATTGAGGAGACCACTTGGGCTGGAGGGGAGGCAGTGGTCAGTTCATTCTCTCAAGAGGTCACGCATTGAGATTGCAGCCCACTGGTCCCTTTTTGACAAGCAGCATCATTGGCCGGTCTCTACACTGCACAATACGTATTCATATGTGGTAGAGATTGGGGTGGGGGTGCGAAGAGATGTCATGTGATGCACAGAAGCTGTTGATAGTTCTAGCCTAGTCTGCCCTTGCAGATTGAGTTTGTGTTTGTGTTACGTGGCTTCTCTTTACGTTTATGTGCATGAGTGTGAGTGCGTGTGGCTTTGGTTTTTTGTAAGCACTGGAGAATTGAAACACAGTGATGTTTGAGACAAATTTATACATGTAGAGAAGATGATGTTTTGTAGCTTCTGTTAAATAGTGGGTGCAGGCACACTTTTACCCTCTCTACCCGTGTCCTGATAAGTGAAACAGGAATTTTTTTTTTTTCAACCCTTCAACTTCCAGCACACTTAATGTTGCCATTTAAATGAACAGGGTATTACACAAGAAGAAAAAAAATGAGTTTTTGAAATGGTGAGGTAGAAGTGTTTAAAAGGAAAAAAATCTGAAGTAATTTTTTGTTTCTTCGAAGCTGTTTGTAGCTAAACATGGGAATCTGCAGTGTCTCCTTCCATTTGTTTTTTTTTTTCCTAATAATTCACCTCTTCGTCCCACCCAAAACGTGAGGTGTACAAGATCAAGAGCTGTTGTTGTAGCGCTTTGTAATTCCCACTCTGAAAAAAAACTCCAGTGGGATCCCTCAGCTCTATTCAGGAAGACAAAGAGAGGAGAGACTCTGCAGTTTTCTTTGCTTCGCTCTCATTCCTCTCTAATGGCCTTGAAATGTATTATTATGCAAATGTGAATTTTGATACTGAACTTAAGAAGAGGTTGTTTGTTCTTTTTTCAAAAAAAAAAAAAAGTCCCATATGTGGTCAGCATTGCTTCTTTATTTTGTAAGTGAATTGTAAACTATGCATTCTGCAAAGGGGGTGTAGGGGACAAAGATACTTTGCTAAACTGTTCAGGAGTTTCTGTGTCCATGGCATATCCCTTATAGTTTGGGGAAGTGGGGAAGTGACAACTTTGAAGTAAGAAGGAATTGATAAGAACCTTTCTTTTGTCACAAGCTGGCCAATAGATAACTGGGCAGAGATTTGAATAACTGATGTTGGCTGCAGAAGATCAGCTCTCAGCCTTGCACTGGGCTGTGAATTCAGCCACACAGTGTTAACCCAGGGCCAAAAGGGTGAGTGGGACACCAGGTCTGCCTGGGGAACGATCGACCATCTCCTGTGCTCTGGCCCTTGTTAAGCTCAGGAAACCCACTGCCACAGGCACTGGTTTGGTTTTTGGGTTTTTTTTTAGTTTACTACTCATTTTGCATTTCAGCAGTCCTTATGTTCTTCCAGGAGAATTGGAACATGGCTGGTCCTTGGTATCTACTCTTCCTCATCCCTAAAATTTTCTTTGCTGCTGTTTCTGGCGCAGTTCATACAGTGACAGCGCAGCTGTGGGCAAGATGGTGGAGGTGGTACTTAATTTCTAGTGCTCATCAAAGCCCAGCTGTGAGGACTGTGTT
Organism: Dasyornis broadbenti; assembly: GCA_013397935.1. NCBI lineage: Eukaryota > Metazoa > Chordata > Aves > Passeriformes > Dasyornithidae > Dasyornis > Dasyornis broadbenti. The sequence continues at coordinate 626,513 of VZRN01000630.1, forward strand.
TTTTCAACATCAGCAGCTACCAGTGTTTTGTTGCCTGGTGTTGCTGTCAGTGACTTAGCACTAATGTTGACAGGGTGTGAAATTTTAGGGAAAGTAGACTGATATGTAGACCAAGACCTGTCTATTTAAAAGACACTCTTCTATTTTTACTCTGATACCGTAATAGTCATTAAAAAGGATTTACTTCCTCACGTCCCCAGAATGCAGTCATTGTGAATTATGTGCATTCCTTGAAGCTTGCTGAGCTTCCAGGAAGAGTCTCCTTCAGAAAAATGTAGATCTCACTGCTCTCTCGTCATTGTAATAATGACCTTTCGACTTGACTTTTTCCTTTGTCCATGGTGAACCATGGTACCTGCATTATCCTTGGCATTATCTTAGGTGTAATATCATAAACTGAGAGATTATCCTGTCTGTATTCAGTGTTTTCATGCAGCAATTTTATTTTTGTTGACATTCACAGTACTGTAATAAGTAATAGACTTGATGATCACTCTCGCATCTGTGCCTGACTTGCAGATGTGATCTTATCAGGGTTCCACTCTGTCAGAATGCCTTTAAAAAAAAAAAAAAAAACAAAAAGGAAAAAAAAAAATCAGAAGTTTAAACTCATTCACAAAAATACCTCGTGGTACATTTCCCCTTCTGATGTAACCTTTTAAATCTTAGATTTTCTTCTAAACTTGATGGGCTTTTATTTCCATCTGTTATCTCCTTTGTAAAAGGATATTTGAACTAGTGATTTTGAGCACAGGTCCAGAAGCCTGGAACTCCTGAATTTGAACATTGGCCATTACTCTTCCCTTGCCTTAGGCAAGTCATTTAACTACTTTGCCTTTGTTTTTTCACCTGTAAAGCGGGGTTGTTAATAATACTTACCTACCTCACAGGGGTTTTGTGAGGATCAACTAGTAATGTGTGTCAAGTGCTTTAAAGAAAAAAGCATGATAGAAGTATTATGAGGTTTTCACAGCAAGATCGCTAGTTCTTTTTACATTGTTTGCTTGTGTGGAGGGAGATAACCCTTTTTTTAAAATCACTGAAGCCATCAGACACTCAGATCCTAAATGATAGAAGTTGATATTCAGTTACTCATACTCCGCAGTCTTTATGCCTGTTTCCTTCTTCTCTTCTTTATATAGTTATGCCAGTGTTGCTACAGGTCACATGTCTCCAGTACCTTTAGATAAGCTTCAAAATTGAAGTACTTTGAGCTTGCTGCTTCTTTCACCAGACCACCAAATCAGAGTAAGTTTGTGACTTCTCGCTGCCGTTAAATGGCGGTTTTGGTAATGCCATCTTTCAAGTAGACACATCTTTTCCTGCCATCAGGAAGGGGAGGTAGCGGTGTGTAGTTCCACAGAGGGGTCTGTAAGATAAAGAACCTGGCCACTTTATGCTGCTGCTCCAGGGATAAAGGGCAAAGTAGCTTTCTGTGTCCTTCCCTGAGTTAACTTCGGTGTGTTACCAGTCACACTTCAAATGCAGTGTCTCTTCTTGTCCACAGTATATAGAAGCCATCACCTGCCAATAAAACGTAGGAACAGAGAGAATGACAGTAGATGCTGCTTGTGTATATGCCTTACAGCTCTCCCAGAATGTCTCTGGGAGGGTAGTGGGGGAAGAGGTCTTCTCTGGGTAAATCCCACAGCTGTCAGGGAACCTCTGCTACTTTCTCCCCTCTAAATCACATGGTCGCTGTTTCTTCTTTCTTGGATGTGCGTCTCAGGGATGTGCGTATGAGCCCATGCCTCTTGGAATTTGGCATTTGAAATGACAAGAATATGGTTTCTGTACCTGAAACCTTTCTGTCTGACACTCCCTGGTCCTCTCTGTCCTGCATTGCTCCCCGTGGCCTTAGGAACATTCTCCACTGTTGCCCTATGCCACCCTCTCCATCTCTGCCGGTAATCAAGGTGAAGTGTATACAGTGATTCTGCAGAGAAAGAAGCTGAAGTGATGCGTGTGCACCTGTGGGATTTACACACAGAGGGATCTTGGTTTTCTGCCGCATCTGCTCTAACACCCGCAGAACATGCGATGCACAGTGCTTTTTCTTTCTCATCTAGAAAGCAGAACAAACGGCAGTATGACTCTGATGGTAATTCTGTAGTGTTTACTTTGAACTAAATGCTAAATATTTTCCTCAAAGAACCAAAAAAACCCCACCTTCTAACAAAAGTAACCAAATGTAATCTTCCTGGGTGTGGAAGAGGAAGGGGGAGGAGGAAAAGCAGTGACAGGGGAGCGTTCTGATCTATTTTTATCTCCACGGCTTGGCTGGAGGTGTGAAATGCTGCTTTGAGTTCCACAAACATAAGGGATTATGTTTACAAAGGTAAATGCCTTCTACCTGTTCAGGAAACTGGCTGCTGGTGGGCATCGGGAGTTTGGCAAGTTTCTCTTCATTGCAAACAAGTAATGGGGGAAGGGTGTGTTTGGAAGAGGAATGGAGAAAGAGATTCATTTCATCTAGTCTTGGTAAAATAATGCCACATTGCCTCCAGTGCCAATGGAGGGATGAGGTGGCAGAACAGAAAATCAACGATGTCCAATAGGGCTGGATTAGAAAAGGCAGCTTTTCTACTTTGCACATAAATAGGTAACAGGAAGGTACAGCTCAAGTCCTCTTGCCTGAAACACTGTCCCCCAGAAGCAGACATTGTAATAATAAAAATAGTGGCTGTGTGTATATTGATGCTATTTGCAAGTTACCTGTAAGTGTTTATTTTTTTTCTTATACTTGAAATGGCTTCCTTTACTAAACTCTTACCTTGGTTCTGGTTTCTCCCCTCCTTCTATAGTGTGCAGTAAAGAAAATTACAGGACAAATGGGGAGAACATAGAGGAGATGACACAATGTCTTGCATATCCAGGTTTCATTTTAATTTCCATCCTATATTCTCAGAAATATTTGAACTTCCTAAGGGTTTTCCATGGACACAGAAACTCAGCACTTTAGAAGGTGCTCTTGTAAGGCTGGCTGCCCCGTTTTCCTCCTTTTCTATATTTTTATTTTACTTTTAGTATAGTGGTACTTAAGATCACTGGTTCACTTAAAAAGAAAAAAAAAAAACCAATAAAATGTTTAAACTCTACTAATGTACAAATAAGCTGAAATGTTGCATTTTATGTGTATTTTTGCCATAGCAGGTACTGTATTTCTCATGCTGGATTTAGAAAAAAAAAAAGGAAAAAAAAATAGAAAAAAAAAGCAAACAAAAGGGTGATGTTTTATTGGAGTGTGACAAGTTAAGAGTAATAAGGAATTAAGTCGTCGTCATTTCATTGAAACTGAGAGATGGTGTAATACTTATATAAGTTTTCTGAAGGTTTTTTGGGGGGCTTTTAAACAGCTTTTTTCGTTTTTTGTTTTTTTGGTTTGTTTTTGTTTTGTTTTGTTTTTTTTTTTGAAAGATATGATTGTATTATGTGCAACTCAGTTGCTTACATTATAACTACAAACTATTTTTGGGTTCCTGGAAAAAAAAAAAAAGACTAATAAATGTGTTTGGCTGCTAAGCATTTAAAGCTCGTGTTTTCTGCGCGTTTTGTGTCTCGCGGCCGCGCCGGGCCTTCAGGCCGCGCCCTCAGGCCGCGCCGGGCCCTCAGGCCGCACTGGCCNATATGATTGTATTATGTGCAACTCAGTTGCTTACATTATAACTACAAACTATTTTTGGGTTCCTGGAAAAAAAAAAAA
>VZRN01000631.1:0-39401 GCA_013397935.1 Dasyornis broadbenti
TTTTTTAATATTTTGATGTCAGTGTTTACTTGAAATACGACTACCTTCATGATCAACAATTCCTCATTCAATAGAATTTGAAGTCAATCGTATCTGGCACAAGACACTTGAAAAATTTAGAATTATGGAATCACAGAATGGTTTGCATTTGAAAGGACCTTAATGATCATTTATGTCCAATCCCCTGCTGTTGTCAGGAACACCTTCCACTAGACCAGGCTGCTCAGAGCCCCATTCAGTCTGGCCTTAGACACTTCCAGGGTTGGGGCAACCTCTCTGGGCACCCTCACAGCAAAGATCTTTCTCCTAATATCTAATCTAAATCCACTCTCTTCCAGTTTGAATCCATTCCACCTTGTCCTGCCACTATATGCTCTTGAACAAGTAGGCTTCCTGTGGGTACTGGAATATTTTAGGAAATCTAACATTCTATCAGCCTTTACATTCTAAATAACCCATATTTGTTCTTCTGAGTCTTGTATGGCTGTTTTAAATACACAGAATATACAGATCCAAAGCAGCTTTTCTGAATCAGAAGGAGTTAAAGCAGCTTCCTGAGGAAGTTTCTTCCATAAGAATTCCTCCTCGCAAGTGAAATTAAATCACAACGGAGAAGACAAACAGACAAAAAGATTCAAAACTCCATGTTGTGGCCAGGATATACTATTCGACTTGCTAAAATAGGCATGCACAAAGGTAAACATACACACAGAACTAGAAGGTTCTTGAAGCTTTTTTGTTACAAGACCGCTGCAAACACAAAGCTGTTAGCGTTACTGACTGAGGAAAAGATTCATTTATTTCAAGTAGCAGCTAAGCAACCTTTGACCACTGTTAAGACCTGACAACTTTAATTAGTTTTAGCTTAAAACGGAACCAAACTTGGCTTTGGCATCTCTCCAAATAATTTTATCCCAGACTGCTCTCTGTTGCTAGTGGAGCATTGCAGTATAATTACTTTAATCTCTTCATAGGCATGTTCCATTTGCTAACTTTCCAAGGAAATCTACAGCCTTAACATATAGCTCCAAAATAATAAAAACAGTATTTCTCATATTAGCGAAACAAAAATTAACAAGAAGCTCCCATCCCTCACTGGCCTGTAAAAAGAATTTTTATTTTTCAGAAGTTGCTATGCCAAACCTATGATCATCACATCCAATTAAAGACACCGGACACAACAGCTCTGTGCAGTGTATGCACAGCGAAGCTGCTAGACCTGTTTGTATGGCTGGGGTTTGGTTTCTTTCAGGTTTAGCTTGTATCATTCTAGACAAGAAAATGACCACCTGGCACAAATTCCAGACATATTAGCAGCAGTAACTATTTCTAGATTAAACAGTGTTATCACGTTGCTATAAAACACTAAGAGCACTTAAAGAGTCAGCAGCTCTGATCTGGCCACTTCACCAAACATGCTCAACAGAGAAAATAGCTGGACAACCTATTTTTGCAGAAAGTCAAAGTTATCAGAGAGAACAGGAAAGGGGGCCCTTCGGCGGAGTATTTTTTCCTAACTTTCCTAATCCACATTCATATTTCCCACAGTTCTCTGTTTAATGACACAAGATGGTCTGACTGTCAAGTCTTGAGATGAATCCTGGGGCATGGAACAGCACACAGCGCTGTGAGAACGAAAGAGGGGGCCTTGACAGGAGCCTGATGCTCATCACTGTGGGTAATCCTGCTGTCTATTAGGGGTGCTCAGGTGGGCTCGGCCCTTACATTCGTTTGCCTTCCACAAGAGTTTTGAGTAACACGTTCACCATTTGTTTGGCTCCTAGCAGAATGCACAGGTAAAGAAATGTACACATAATGGGGCTTCTTCTTAACAGGGTTTGGTTTTGGAAAATCACAATTTGAAAAATACCTATGAACTCACATGGAACACAGGTTAATCTCATACTTCAGATGGAAAGCAACTGTCCCTTGCTTCTGTATGAAGCCTCACAACTTTAGTCCTGTCCCTATGAAAACCGCTCCCTGCATGACTGAGCTTCTCCTCTCACGGCACAAACTCGCAGTGTGCCCGCAGAGGAGAATTGTCAACCGTGATCTTCATCCAAGAAGAAGAGACGACATTATGGATTTCCCACTATAATTCAGAACGCAATTTTCATCAGAGGATGAACTTAATTAAAATAAGACAGGACAGCAGAAGTAATAAAAAACCTTTTAATTACATTTCTACAGTTTTGGATTTGTCCTCAAGCTAGACATGCAGACTGCCTCAGCCTTCACCAAAAATATGAAAGGAATTCATCTGTACAAAGGTTTCCTGAGCAAGCAAAAAAGCATTGACTGTCAAAAAAAATTACTACTCTCAATTTCTGCATCTCTATCAAAGAATAACTTGCAGGAACACAGAAAACAGACCACATTTATTCTAAAAAGACTGAACTAAGACTTTTTGGTAAAGAAAACTAATACATTTCCAAACTCCGTATACACCATGTGCTCTCTTCCACACACAGCCCTGTGCAGGAGGTCTGCATTTTCTTCCCCACATTCACCACTACAAAGCTCCAAAGCTCAACTCCACAAACATTACTACACAGCACCTATAAATTGTTTAATTAAATGCTGTTGATACCAACTCTTTATAAGCCATCAGCGTGGCAACCTCACTGGGGCTCCTCAGTCAGCAAAATAAAGGCGGCCACAGGGACGATACAATGCTTAACAACGAGATGCTCTCCTGGGGCACACAGGTACCCAGCTAATGAGCCACCAGGTCATTCACTGCCAGGGAAGCAGGGTACAACACAAAGAAAACAGCAGGGAAATTCACTTAAGTTGCCCGGGCGACAGCAGAGCAATGCGATGAAGAATTCCCGGTCACCCAGAGGCAGGGAAAGCACTGGGGCGAGTTCCCACCAGCCCAGGGCTGGGACTGCAGCACACTCTAGTGACCCAAAGTCTCCACAGTGAAAACTAAATAAATTCAATCCTGAGCTCCCCAAAAAAGCTAAATAGCAATGATTTGAACTCTGTCGCCATTTATAAAACATTTGATGCTTAAGAGGCAAAGGATAGACCAGTGTTAGTCTGGGAGCACCAACTTTTTGCCCCTCTCGCCCTGAGAAGGCAATGGTGGTTATTATGCAGTTTGCCATGTCTTCGGGGCAGATTTAAACACTGATAATTAATCATTGATGAGCTATAGCTTTGCACTTTGTCTTACTGGCTGAGAACCGATGTGCAACAGGCAAGAGTGTGCGACCTGTGTGCAAATGCCACAGCAGCACCCCAGCTCTAGCAGGACTGCATCAGGACACTCCTCCCCAAAAACCACCAGATTCCAGGGATCTTTGCACACCATGGCTTCTTCTTGCAGCTTCTAGGCTACACATACAGTCTGCGCTGTATAATGTAACTGAAATCAACAGCTTTTCACCAGGTGGTTCAGCTACTGTAATCAATAGTTCATTTGTAATACCAAAAATGACTAAAAATATGGACTTCCCCACCCCCTGTAAGCATTTTACAGTTACCTTGCACAGACTATCAGGAAAAATTATTTATATACAGTCACAAAGCAAATTGCTTCACTAAGGTTGGAAACGCAAGAGAAATTCAGAAAGAAATTATAAAAGAAATTCAGCATGGCTGACTTCCACATTTTCATGCACTTGCCCAGGACACCTCTGTCTTGGCAGGTCCCAGAGGAAGAGCTCAAGCCAAAGACAGACCCCTCTCATGCAGGGTAAAGTATTACTCATTTCAGTTGCTGAGAAGCTTCCAAATTGCCATATAACTACAGCCCCAAATCCTTGGTCAAGTGGCCCTCACCCACTCACACCATCATTCCTTCATCTTCTCAAATTAAAGCATACATTTTTTTCACATCCTATGGCTTTATTGACCAAACTTCACAAGCTGGAGGTGTTGTCTTAGTGACTCCATGCACTCAGTGACAAGATAAGTCTCAATAATTCAAACCCATCAAATCACTGATTTTTTTCCCATGTGCCCTCCTGTATTTCAGGGCCAACTTCCTTCTCCCACTCATTTGCTGCACTTCAGTTTTAATTCTCCCCATCTCTATTTTTCCCACTGTTTGCTGTGCCTTTGTTTCTCCTTCTCTTGCTACAATTTGTTCAGAAGTGTTTACAGAAGGTTTTCCAATCATTCTGCCATGTCTACAGTTGTTGGTCTTGTTCTTAGTGCAAGCATGAAATTATTGGTAAATCCAAAGCCATGTTCATATGCACACACACTCTACACCAACACACAGTGAGACATTCTGCTCATAATGACTTTGCAGAACAATTACCATTACACAAGACACATTTGGTACCCATGGTAGCACCACTTCAGTCAGGAATATATATTCAAAAAAATCATTCTGGAGAGTTTAAGTTTCAGACTGTTAAGAACATCATGACTACAGCAAGTACTTACAATGGATCATTGTACCTACTAATGAACAAAGCCTGTTGAAACACTAAACTACATGATTATTGCTTAATTTCTAGATGTGGATACACCTCATTGCCTCTCTGTACAGACTACACTTTGAAGCTGAAATAATGAACTACAGAGATTAGAGAGCAGCTTTTAAAGAGAACAAAACTTAGTGCCTTTTTATTAAATACCGGGGGAAAAAAAACTTCAATGAGAAATAGTCCTTTAACACATCATTTTTCAAGACTTTTATATGTCCTTAAATTATGTATGAACAATCCTTCCCAAGTGAACGTGACTACGCCTGCACTAAATTTAAGAACTTGAGCAGTTTTTCCCAGGTTCAACACTTAAACTCAAATCCTTTGAGTGACAAAAGCACCTTATTTAAAATTAATATTTTCAATAAACTTGCAAGATATTATATGTGATGTAGGTATTAAGCCTCAGAAGCATAATGTGTTGGTACCAAAAGGTCATCTGTGCACTCTGAAAAGCAAATATTTTGGACAAAGGACAAAGAAAGATGCTTAGGAAGTACCAGATGCAGATTTCCCATCCTTAATATGGAATAGCTGACACAAATTGAGAATAGAAATCCTATATTCATTAACAAATCAGCTTCTCTCAGCAAGGTGTTAAAAACAAAAAAAGTGAGCCACCAGTTGCACCAGTATAAAAGAATAGTAATAACAATCCACAAACAATCTCTTCAAACAGTGTTCTTGCCGTTTCCTTCTCCCATTAGTTATCTTCACACAAGCGTGTATGTTACATGGTAGGCAATTCAATTATGATACTCTATAGAAAAAGAAAAAAAGCAGTTAAAAGAAGATATAATTGAGGGAAACTTCTGGAATATGAAAACAGTCCTTTTACCTGTGTACCACTGGAGTTGTATTAATACATTTACCTCAATCTTGCTAAGAACGAGCCCTCTGGGATACCTGGACCAGTTTGTACCAAAGTTGAATTAAAAGCCTAGGGCTGTTCAGCAACTGATTTTATTTCCAGTTCATATGCACATTTTCTTTCTCACCTAATTCACAGATTCATTATATGCACTGACAAGGGATCAAAATTCAAGATCATAACTTAAAACTCTTCAGTCTTGCTAATTATATAGGATTTATCTTCAGTATTTGCACAATGCCATGCAGAATACTGATGGTTCAGACTCTTTCCTTAGCTGGTGTGGAAAAAACACTTAAAACTGTCGATAATTTTTTTTTTTAAAGCAAAATACAAAGAGTGCAAATATAGACATATTATATGTTGCAGTACAGATACCGAGACTTAAATACTATGCTTAAAATGTATAAACATCATCAAGACAGAGCCCATGTCTAAACAGCATAACAACCCCAAGCAAAAAAGTGAAAGCCAATTCATAAACTGATTTCACCACAACCAGAAAGCACCCAAAATTCCACTTCTGAACATTAAATCATCCTCCATCTCACCAGATAAGTCCACATGTGCAGTACTGAGTTCATGCCAGGACTGGAGAAAAATTAGAAGGTAGAACTATTATAATTGCTAAATTATATATTTAGCAAGACTTTGTAAGATAATGTTATTTAAGAGAGGTAAAAAAATTTTTTTTTTTTTTTTAAAAATCAAAGCAGTATTTCTTCTAGCAGGAGGAACGTTGTCTTTGGCCAAGGAATTTAAAAACTAACCCCTTGATTCAGGAGACCACACTGGGTAAGAGAGAGACTACTCAGTTTGCACAGATTGAAAGCGCCCGTGCCCTTTTCCTAAGGCCCTGGATCATGAAACAATGCTCTTCCCTCACTGCCATGAACAAGTCCTTCACTGGAGTTCCAGGGGCCCCAGCTCACAGCTGCATCTTTTCTTACTGAAGGGTGATGCTTTACCACCTTCAGCATCAAATATCAAGGCATGCCTGCCTTGAGTCTTCCTCCCATTAAACAATAAAAGGAAAATAAATTTATGAGTAAGAAGTCCAGAGAGACTGGCAATGCCACTGATAAATCGGATTCACGTTCCAAGCCAGGGACAGGTAACGATATACTTCAGTTTTCAATTTAATCAAAGCAGAAGAGTGAGCTTTTCACTGCATATCTTGGCTAAAAAAGAAACATGTCCTAGCTTAGCTCCATCATGCCTGCACCAGCAAATTGACTTAATTGTCAGCAAGGAATTATGAAATATGAAGTGACTCCAGCAGCGCTCCAGGGAGACTCCTGAGGCACGGTGTCTATAGCAGAGACACCAAAGCGCCATCCATCTCACTCTCACCCTCAGGCAAAGCAGAACAGCCTTGGCTCTCTAAAAGAGGCCGCCAAGAAGAACAAAACCTGGCTTTCCTGGATGATTAGCAGTGGCCCAAATAAGAAAAAGTGGTTTTAAATACATCAGCACAGCTTCCCCGGCTGCTGAAAGCCCAAGTGGAAGGTCATGATTTGAGACACCAATTTGTAGTTACAAGGCTACATCCAGTCGCAGCTCACAGGGGCCTTTCTAAGGAGAGAGGCAACACTATGCACGCTTCCCCTCTCATATCCTTCTCCCCAAGGATAAGGGTGGAAAGGGCAGAAAGGGAGGCTGTAGTCTGCTGCTCTGCTAGGTGCTAGCACTAGAGGACAGGATAGGAGAGGAAGGCAGTAGAGATATTGCTAAGCTATACTTTGTGACTCAAATCCTGCTTTCAGTCTGACAATGCCAGCATGACAGAAGAGGAGAAGCCACACGTAACTCAGTCCCCGGGACACAGGCACTAAGAAAGAAGTAGGGAGCCCCAAACCTTTTGCTGGGTCTTTGATAAGAGCTACAGAGGTAAGTATTCCCACTTGAAAATACCCTTGGCATGTCTGCCAGGGGATTCAGCTCAAATTTAAGAAAGTTTTTGTTTTAATCTCATCTATTACTGGTGGTGGAGACTAGTCTGAACTCGAGCTGCAGCCTCTGAAGCTGTAAACTCCTGACCTAAAGAGCCTTTGGGCTGTAAGCCCTGCCAAAACTCCATGTTTGGGCCTCCTAAGCAGGTTCTTTTATATCAGAAGGGAAGGGGAAGATAGAGAAAGCACTCTTTGTGGTGAAACAGCCCTAATACTGATCACTCAGCTCCCTGAAATGCTGTGTTTGTCATCTAGCAGTGGGGGGGGGCAGGAAGCTATAATTAGTTGAACCATAGCCAAGGCTAGAACTGCTGGTTGGCAAAACTCCGCTGTGACATAGCAAAAATCGCCAGGCCTCCAGCACTCAGAGATGCCTTCATCCAAGGAATCAAAGAAAATTAAGACATAAGTATTTGCCCTGGTCTACCCTTCCCCCAAGGCTGATTCAGTTGTTTTATTTTTTAAGGTTATGGATGACCTAAAATGAAAATAGTTCAAAACCTTCGAAATAACTTGTCATTAATAAATTCTGCGTTTCTCTCAGCTTCCCATGGTTCAGTGATGTCTGCAGGTAAAATGCACCATTCTTCACTGACTGACTACTCTGAAAATCATTCTAAAATTTGATTTTAATTTCAGAAAGAGTAGTATCATAACTCAGATTTGTAGAAATTCAGAACTAGTCAAATGACCCAGACCACACTGCTCAACATAATCCCTTCAAAGTGGACTGAAACTGACAGGATGAGAAAAGAGAGTCCCTCTGAAATAGCCTGTACACCACAAATTCTTAGAAATGTAAAGGGAAAGGGTTGCCAGTTACTATTATCTGGCCTATCAAGTCACAGGAAGACTTACATTCCTCTATAACCTGGTTTGATAGAGTTGAAAGCAATACACCTCTTTCTTACATAAAAAGTTATTTCACATGACACGAGAGTACAGTTCCCTTGAAAAAGCAATATGGTTCACACTTTAAATTTAAAAAGCATTTCTAACATGGATTTGCAATGCAAAATATTCTAAATACAAATCAAATATAGCTGACAGAACTATCTTTTTGAGGCAGCCCACAACTAGGCATGCCAGATATTAACTATTTCTATTTATTACTCGACAGAAACCAGCTTTAAAGCATAAAATGAAGGTGCTACAGAGACTTATTTAAGTGATTCATGCTGCACACCAGATTAAAGTTACTGCGGCACAGACATGCAAGTGATAAAAGAGAGAAGGAGCAATAATCCTAAAAAGTTCTCCGAATCAGTGTTTTTCCCACCAGTTTCAACTGCTCAGACACAACAGACAATGAAAGCCCCAGGCTTCAAGGCTTCACCGGTGAAACCATCTGAGAACAAGGGCCACTACAACATTGCTCCTACAAGAGCCAAGTCATCTTTTCTTCAGGAGACTGCCGGCCCTCGGGCGCAGCTCAGGCGAGAAGCTGCACAGCTCCAAACAGCTCCTCTGCAGCCAGGAGAAACGTGTTAGGGACATGGTACCCCAAGGGAGGAAGGAACAGGACCACCCACGTGCCCTCTTGGCCATTCAAACACATTGTGCAAGTGACAATCCAGGCAGGAGATACTAAAACAAACCTGGAATGTTCCAGTCACCCCAGAGTGAAGGGAAGAAGTCTGGGAGCAGCAGTAGCTCACCACCCCACTGCTGTGGGGAAAGCACAGGGCCTTGCAGCATCTCCAATACTGTAATTAAAATAATTCCCAAACACATCCAAACAACTCTGAACAATGGTATACTAACATGCATGTGACAATTCCTTGCACATGATGCAAACAACACTTGCCATTGTGCTTGGATTAACAAGCAAATACTGCTTTCACAAGCTTCCACCGAGCTTTGATGTATATTTAGCTGCCGTTACTAATTTTTATGACTGTGACAGGAGGTCACACAAAGGAGTTTGGAGCACAGATTTTTAAAGCCAAGCTGTACCCTTAATACTAATTTCTAAGTCAGAGGCGTTCTGAATTCCTAAGGAAAGCAACTTGTGGTTTTGCAAACAGAAATGCTTTTCTTTTCTCAGAAGAGTCAGTTGCTAACAGCCATAGGTCAAAACAAAACCTCAACTGCATTTCACAGTCCATAATTATTTATTTAACAAGTAATGGAAACTGTATTTCAAGGGACTAACATTTCCAAGACCTGCGGCAAATGGCAAAAGCACTACGCAAACCCGAAATCCTAACTAAGGGTGGAAGACACAGCATTGGTCTTCTCAGCAGCTAAGAGAATTAAGCAAAAGCAATTCCTCCTGCTCAAGAACGCAGAGGAGACAGACAGGGTCAGCCAGCTGCACAACAGCAGTTTTGAACATCAACTCAGACTACTGCTTTTTTTACCCCATTTTCTGCATCTAGCAAATTAGATAAGATAAACCTAAAGCTTACTTGCTCCAATCAAAGACCTTCTCCTATTCAATGCTTAACTGCATATGTTTAACAAGATTACATTACACACAGAAATGCTAATTCCCACGCTGACCTTACTGTACTACTTACAGTGACTGAGATAGTGTTGAGACAACATCTGTGCAAACCCAGAACAACCCACTGTGTTCATGGTGACAACAGAAAGGGAGAAAGAGCAAACATACATCTGGACAGAGGAGTGAGGGGGGCAATATTAACACTACAGGGATAATCTCAGCCTACCAGCTGACCTCTCGCTGCCAATATTTTATAAGTAGAGAGAGGAGACCTCAAAGAAGTCTTCTTTTGTGTTCCAACATTTGGAAATTACTTGACTGGTTTGGGTTTTTTAAAACGTAAAAGCTTGAAAAAAGCCACAACGTTGCATGCGTATCTTGACTGAGAACACACTGTTGCAACTATCAGCTTAAAAAACCCACAATCCTTTAGATAATCCCCCACAAGTCCTGATTAAAAGTGGATTTAATATTACGAAACGAAGCATAATTGTTCAAGACGACCTTGAGTAGTTTCTTACACGGCTCTGCTCCATCAGCGCACTCAAGATGACAGCTGCACTGTCAAATGTATGATAAGACAGGCTGATAGCAAGGTCCCTCCAAAATATTTTCCTCTATGAAGTAAAACAGATGCTCACAGTTCTTCCAAACCACGCCTGTCTCCTGTTCTATTTCAAACACACGCTGAACACACATAATGAAATGGAGTCGGCATTTAATAAGCACGAGCTGTATCGATGGCCTATCCAACAAGCACGCCTCGAATATATGCATTGTGTTTCCTCTGCTTAAGTCATTACCGATTTTATGCCCAGGAAAATTAAGGTACACAGGCCAAAAAGTGGTTTCACGATAACAGGGGCACTATTGCCACCTGCTGTCAGAAAGGATTCACGGCATCCCACACCACCTCACGCTTCCCAGCTGAGAGAAGTCACAGACTTTTAAAGAAATCCAGCTTTGCAGGTGATTTGCCTGTATAGTGCTGGTCTTCTCTAGAAAGAGCACGCACAAAAAAAGGTCCAGGGTAACCATGGCATGAAGGATCAATAATCACATCGGCCTCGGAGATAATAAATGGGTTCAACAACAGATGCACAAAGAAATGAGGAGAACACACTGCTCCTAGGTAGAACAGACACTGTCCTGACAGCATCAACACTGAAAACAGACTTGTAAATAAATTCAGCTATCACAGACCATCAGGTTAGACTAGGCTACTAAAATGTCTATCTTGCCCATTTTATATCAGATTTTCAGAAGACAAACAGACTACACTAAATCCTGTCAGAGGAGAGAGTCAGCCACTAACTTTGTGTCAGGGTATTTCCTAGAATCACAAAATGGTCTGTTTTGGAAGGAGCCATTGAAGATCATCTAGTTCAATCCCTCCTTGACATGGGCAGGGCCATCTTCCACTAAACCAGATTGCTCAAGTTCCATCCAACTTGACCTTGAACATTTCCAGGGATGAGGCATCCACAGCTTGTCTGGACAAACCATTTTAGATAATTGGGTATCAGATATTTAAAGATAATGCATGCTCATCTCATTCCACTCACACTTTTATGGGAGCACAGGAAAACATCAAAAGTTGAAAAGCATAGCTCTGAACCTCAGCACGTGTGTCTGGTGCTTCAGCCCACAATCTGTGAGTTTAAGGAGCCTTTTGAGTGCATTGTTCCAGTGGAAAGTACATTTCCTTCTCTACAGTTTTTGGGGTTTTTTAACAGCTTCTCAGTAAGTCACTGAGCGCTCACATCCCACTGCTTGAAATCATCACTTGATTATCCTTAACATGAAGTGCCTGTCTGTTTGCAGTGCCTGGCCATAAGGCAGATGGAGTGGCAAAGCTCTACTTGAGGCACGCGAGGTTGAGGCCTCCATTCCACCCCCCAAGGCTCTTGGCACGCTGGCACCACACCCGATGCGGCAGGATAGCATCCAGGTGTCTGAGGCACATTGCTCCCCAGAAGCCATCGCCATTAGCTATATGACATGGCTGTGAGCACACCAGTGGAATACCAGAATGAAAACGTTTCACCGCAATTCATTTCCCCCTCCCAAAGCACCTCAGAACATGGAACAAAGTTCACCCCTGACATGTGTCTGCAGCACTGCAAAACCTTTCTTTTTCTAATGCTTAAGTTTTGAGTTATACTAATTATACCCAAGATATTTTCAAAGTACATTGCAATCCCCCCTTTCTGCAGCGCAATTCTGAGTGAACCTCCTCAGCCTTAGGCCTTGGCCCCATGGTTACAGCAAATGGTGTTTGACTGAGTCAGCAGCTACAGTTCTCCACCTAAATTAAACCTCACCTCCAGCACTACTTGCCTTCCATTTCATACTCTTGATCACCGTCACTATACACAGACTTTTCATCCAAATGAGTATTGCACTACAGGGAAGAGCAGCATTGAAATGAAATTAGACCAAAAGCAGAGGGCAAGTTTAACCACATCTACTGCTCACCAGCCAGGCTTAAAGCATTTTCCACAGAAAGCAGTAATAAACTCACTCACAGATGTCACGACTGAGAATGACCGATTCCCTCAACTATTAACATTGACTTTTCTGATGAATAAGTGAGGACTACATATAAATTAGTCTGGGGTTTTCCACACAAGTGTAATTGTACCAACTGTAAATTAACTTGAGAAACCTTTGATTAACATCACAGTCTGCTCACAGTAAAGATGAAAACCAAATTAACAACAATTTGTTAGCAATATTGGTTCTATTCCTAGAGGAAATTACAACAGTGTAAGTTACATAGGCAGATGCCAGATGACTCCATGCAAGAGATTTCAATGCATGTTTTTCATTTCCCTATCTTTTCCCATGGAATTAAAACATGTAAAGTATGTTTACAAAATATTCTAATGGACAGCAAACTCACTAAGAAGCTCCCACTATAATCAGCCATTTATGTTTAGCTCAACTGGAGAGAAAAAAAAAAAACCCACAAAAATAAATGCTAATAAATGCAAAAATCCCATGTCAAAATGCTATAAAGCAACTTAAGGGCAGATTTTACATTTTGTTGCTTCCACATTCAATAGCAGGAACATTTGAGTTAAGGGACTTATTTTTATAGAGAATTATTGAAGAACAATTTCAAATGATCTCCAAAGGAAGAATTATTGGTCACTGTAAAATAAAAAGGAGGAGAATAAGTATATACACAATACCAGATCAGGCTCAGTGACTGACTCAAACACCTTCATAATATTCAGACAGGCCACTTCTGAAGTAATTTCTACTTCAGAAGTTACAAGATGAAAATTCTGTGTGATAAATTAAGTTCCCAAATGAAATGGATTAGTAATCAGTGAAATTGCCTGATGTCAGATCTGTTCCAGATTAGAATCCATCCTTTTTCCCCACCTGTTCATTAAGCACCAAGTTCAAGGCAACTGCAGTGACTGATTGCACATTAACGAGCTGTTTGTGTGGAAAGGCAGAGTTCAGTCCCTATCTATACTTACACACTTGTATAAGTATAATTCACCAATAATATATTCAGTATCAATACATAGATACTTCTACCTTGATGTGTGATTTTGGACTTGAGACAAAAACAGACACCTCATTAAGTTAAACAATCATATTCAAGGTCAAGGCCAGGAAATGATGCATCTGGAAGAAAATATGTTGCTATCTCCAGGTAAAAAAGCAGGATAAAGGTATTGCTGTGACACAAAAATACTGAAACACAATTGTGAAGTCAGAAGCCTGAGGGAAGAAAGGCATATTTCACTAGTAAAGGTGAGACTCAATATGAAAATGTCTATTTCATCCCCTAAATCGAGTCATGCAGAGGCCCCATTGAATACCAGTCCTGCAAAAAGCAAAGGAAACACAGAGTATTTAAAACTGAGTATTTTTCAGTTCCACACACGTTCAGAGAGGTACTGAAGGACAAGCATTTCAAACTCTTACAAATTTGTTAAAAAGACTCTGGTAATTCACTCCCTGAAAACACCTCTGCCTCTTAAAGCAACCAGGAGGCCGTCCCCTCCACGCACCTTCGCTCAGCTGACCCTGCACACTGTGCCAAGGAAGCTGAGGAATTTGTGCTTGCCAAACCAGCACTCCCAGCTGAGGCAACTCACTGCAGACAGGTAGATGGTTTCCTGTAGAGGAAACTTCTTCTTGAGCAATGTGAGGCTCAGTAACTAAATTCCAGCATCAGAGATGAGTAAAAATGGGACACGAAGAGTTGTTTACTTATTTTAGTCACCAACTCTTTTCTGTTTTTATCAGAGGAAGATTTTACTTCACAATTGTTTTCTCATACGGAAAAAGTATTACCTTTAAAAATTGAGAGTTTCTCCCCCAAATTTGTATTAGAAATGATTCCAGCACTCAAGTACATTTTTAAGGGAGACACCTAGCTGCTAACTGTAGCCACTCTCTAATTGCAAACTTAGAAGCAATACTACAGACTTCTTACCAGAAATACCTCATTGAATAGAATGGAACATCTTCCTTTTTCCTGAAGATTAAAGGTTTCTGTTCTCAGTACCATACTTTTGTACTGATACCGAGAATATTTTTCAAAGATAAGAAGAAATATAATCTCTTCTAGTGTTCTGCAAGTTGTTATCCTCCTCCTCCCTATCAGATAAAAATAAGGAGAATCCTTTTTTCCCCCTGACATAATGGTTTCCCCTTGATCTTGGTCCTAGTAAAAACTGCCTCACAAGTATATTAGTACATTAGTACATGCCTCCTTATCTTATAACTGGAGAGTATGATTTATTAACAGGTAGGAAGAGAATAAATACCTGAGGGTCAGTCGCGATGAACTGCTGCTTAAGGTATATGAGGTACACAGACATCCACGTTACCCCCCACTCCCAAAATACCACTCCTGTACCTACTTCAGAGAGTTACTGCATATGACATAAATAGCGACACAGTTTTGCTTATTAAAAATGCAGAGGAAACGCAGTCTTTACTGTTTAGTTAGTACTATAAATATTGAAGAAATTGTTTTTCAAACTTTACTGAGGCTTTTACTGCTTATTTCTGTATTTGGGATAGCCAGAGGGACTAAACAACCCCCATCTCCCCTCCCCTAGACACAGACACACCACACGCCCTCTGAGCTCCGTTCTGATGAGTTATTCGGATGTTGGCTAATTGTGGTTATCTGGCTTCCAAGTGCTTGAAGCACTTCTGGCATCAGGATGAAGTGACATCCAGGAACATTTAATCTGTTAAAAAGGCCAGTCAGCACAGATTTATGCAGTAAGTACATGCCTCAAGGAGAGCCTGTTTACATTCTTAGAGTGTAACAACAAAGCAGAGGAGGATATAGGAGTAAGAATAAGATTTTCATACAAGTCTTACCTGAATCCTTAAAAAAACTGCATGAAGGAAATGGCATAACAGGACACCTTAAGCAAAACATCAAGATAAACTAATACCTGTCTACAATGCAATCAGTAGTAAGGAAGTTGTAGGAAACCATTCTGTAAGGAAAAGACATTTACGGAGCAGATAATTGATATCAATTTTAGCAAAATGGCATTTCAGCTCCTTTCTTTCTCACAATACATCTCAGTTCCTCACTCTAGTCTTGAATGATTTCAAAAAGGCTGTTTTGATGTGGTTCTTTTGACAATGAGCAAAGGCACAAACTTATTATATGTATAATATTTTTGGAAAGTAAGCAACATTCAGTTTGTCTGTTAAAAGTCTAGGAGAAAAAGGGATCCTTGTGCAGCAGGGCTGATAAATGATATCCTGATATTTAACTACATAAGATCACCATTTATATTCATTTATGTCTCATGTCCTCCTCACAGTCTCAAGAATACACTTCTTTTTGCCAATATGTTTGTATCCAAATCTGGAGACAATTTAAACCACCTGGAACCCTTCCACAGCCTCAGAATTTGCAGGACCATTCCCTTTACTTTAGGCAATAGTTAGTTGTTCACATAAGTCAATGTAAACATTCAACCTGTAATTATCTTCCTGCAGCTTTAATTTGGATATGACTTGCTGTATTTTAAACTATTTCTTACAGGAGACAGTTAATGGAATTTCTAAATTCAGAGAGAAAGTCTCAGGAGGGTCCCTTCCTACGTACCTAATCCAGGGCTTGCAACAGAGAGGCGGGAGTCAGTTGTTAACATTTGGGGTAGACAAAAGACATCAAGTATAAACAGAACTTGCACAGATTTACCTCCAAAAAACCCATCTCCTATTCCATATTCAATAGGCTGAATTTTACTCAACTTACACAGAGAAGCTGGTACTGTGACTACTTACTGCTTTATGTCTTTGAGGCTTGGACAACTTCAGTTGCAAAAGGAAAAACAATGGCGCTCTTTGCAAAAGCATCATATGGTGCAGAAACATGGGTTTAGATAACATCTAAGAGACACTGCAATTTCACTGAAACTGATTTAAAAAGAATCTCAGCACAGTAGATGTTTTGCATAAATAATATGGATCCTGAACCAAAACACCTTCCCCATATAGCTTTCCAGCCATCCTCCAGTTTGAAAGACGAACAGAAAAAAAGTAACACTGAAACCATGAGCAAATCAAAGGCTTTGACTTAATTACTGCACTGACATATAGAGAGCATTTGGTTTTTCCAAAGTTACTGCAGGTTAGTATTTTAATCTAAACTTATTAATATCTCATAATAGTTAATATATTATGCCCTTTAGGAACTGGAGAAGGTTACAAAAGAATGTTGGAACAATCTCAAAAATCCACCTGAACCAATGCCCTAGCCCTAGAACTGCTGCTTTGTGTCAGGCAGATACACCAAAGTATCACTCTATAAATACGTCCCTTTCAATAAGCAGCTTTGCCAACATCTAATCAGAATCTTCCATTAAGCCCAAATTCAATTTACAGAAGACAACAGCAGAAACTACTACTTTTATGCCAAAAGCTTTCCAGATACTTTCAGAGTGTTATGTCCCTCTTAAGGTCTTTCAACCTCAGTCTGGTTTGCTTTGAGTGGTCTTTAAACCTTTTTTTAAAAATCGCATATTAATATGTGTTGATTTGATTCTTTTTTCTTTTTTTTTTCTCCTCAGAGAGATGCATTTCTCACCAGGATGGCAGACAGATAATAACATTGGCAGACTGCAATATAGTTTTTTGGACCTTTCAGGAGAAATAAAAGAGGATTTAAATCAAGAAAAGCAAAGTATTCCTATTCTAAAGCTAATCCGTAACTAGTTCCAGCCTGTAATTCAAGGGAGACCTATGAACAAAGAGAAGTTAAACATAAATGGAGAGAAGTATATGCTAACACTGACTTACTTGAAAAGCAATAAAGTAACGAAGTCAGCAAAGGCACTACTGGAAAAATCATCTTAAAAAAGAATGAGGAAAAAAAATTAAAATATTAAAGCTTTGGAGGCCTTGTCAACACAGTGGGGAGAGGATCATGTTACATGGATGCTACTGTGCTATTTGTAATTTAGGAAGGCTTTCGTGCATCAGTAAACCAGAAGATTCATTAAAATTTTTTGCATGAGAATACCAGCCTCAGTACTTGGAAGGCAAAAATGAGTTTTGAAATGGCTAAGGATTCCACCTGTACTTCACAAAACCCATTAGCAGATGCCCACTGTTAAACTGGGATGTCATACAGAGAGAAACAACAAACAGTCCAAGAGAATCTGTTCACTACCCTCGACACTGTGTGAGCAAACATTCCTGTGCTCTTTACAGACATGAACCAGTAGCTCCACATAGCATTTTCCTCTGACAAGCAAGCGCATCAATTTTGGCAATTACAGCCCTGGGAACCTCTGAACTTTACTCCATCACAGAGAAGACTGCAGTACGTTTCCTTCCAAGAAATGAGTACCACCAAAATTAGTTCTTGAGAATTAATTAATGCCACTCAAATACTAGGGGGAAAATATTTCCAGCCTCAGAACATACAAACCACGCACTCTTTTTGGAGTGGGGAGTGCAGGCAAGATTTGGCTGGGGACATGTGCATAGGGGTAAACCTTCCCATCATTTTTTGCCAAAAAAAGGAACTAGCTTACTATAACCCAATACACAAATGAAATAATTGCACAAGCATATCCTTCTTTTTGTCACAAGATGCTACACACAGTTCTTTACCTTGGCTGCACACCTGGAGGCATGGTCACTGAGAGAAGAGGTACTAAAACACAGCTCTGCAGGTCACGGCCAAAAATTTGAAAAACACAATCTCCGGATCAAAAAGCAAATATGAAAACCACATAAAACAAATTCTGTTTTCTTATCACCTTGTTGTTAAGGTTTTCACATTACCTAGCCCACAAGTGGCTTGATTTATAAAAGCAGACTGGAATGTACTGCATTAGCTTAGAATCAAAAGTGAGCCTTCTACAACAGGAAGTGTGAAGTCTCAGCTGACCAAGTTAAGTCCAAAGATGGACAAGAGATCACGAATGTTTTCATGGCAACCATGCTACAGAAGTTTCACAATAATCCCTGCCACTGTAAGCGCACACAGGATGAACAGATGCAACATGAAGGAATTACGGAAAAAGACGTATTTTCCAACAGATTTCCCCAGGATGCACAAGTTTTAGGCAACTTTTCAGAGTTCACACTTGTACCGTGGGGCTATAAAGGATTTTCAAGACATAACTATATAAAATATTTAACCACCTACCAGCATTAACGATAGCATCCACCTCAAGCAGCGTAATGTCACCTCTATAGAGAGAAACCTTCTCACTCAGACTTTTCTTCCCTTGCAGATCTTCTTTAGCGTTTTCACCTACAAACCAAGAAAGCAGAAAAAAATCAGGTGACAAGCGTGGGTCTGAGGTCATTATTTACAAGCCCTGAGCAGGCAGCAGTCCAGAGACACTACTGCTGTCAGACTGCAGCATCTTTCGGTTTCACCTCGAGAGGGCACCGGTAGCCCACAGAGACACCAGCACTGCCCTAACATCACACTACTTGCTTGTTACTCGTTTCCAAACACAAGCTCATAGGAAGCACTAAATCCTTACCCACATACCATTTGATTACGAAACTGTAGAAGCATATATTTTTTGAAGTGAGATCCATCAAATAATTTTACTTTGTAATCACAAGGGTGCAAATTGCAACAAACTGAGGAATTAAGATAACCTTCCTACTAGCGTAGTAATTTCTCCAATCCAGAATTATACCCAATGAGTACAAAAATACATGAGCACACCATTTGCCAACAGCCCCAAAATTCAGAAAGACTTGTGAAGACATGTAGCCAGAAGAAAACCCTGAAAAAAAAAACCATGCAAATTTTAAACTTAGAGCTTTGTCACCTTAAATTGCTCAGCTAGGAGGAGGCAGGTGGTGAAGACAACATACACTAGCTTGCAACAGATTTGTTACTAAATAATGTCACCATAAGTCCTTATTCCTGTAAACTCTTGAGATTTTGCCACCAAATCATTTCATTTACATCCTATTCGGTCTATAGAACAGTTCAGTTACCTCAAACCCTTGCACAAACATATTGCCCAAAACTTCACCAAGTTAGACATGCAAATCACCAGCAACAAACTGAGAAGAGAAGATTATTAAACTCACTTTTACTATTACTCTTTTAACATCATTTCCAACACAAGTCTCAAGAAGCTTGAGTTCATCTATTGGTCAGAAACAGAAGTCATTCGCTGAAGTAACAAAGTGGGAATCAATTCCAAATCTTCAAAACAAGTGATGTTTGTTGATAAGCAAAAGAGTCCTCAAAATTTAGTGAGAGGGTAGAAGCAGTCCAAACAAATTTGCCCCTTTAGTCTTACCCTCCCTTTCCATCAACTCAAGAACACCAACTCTGATGTGTCAACAGTTCCTTGATGAGCACCTGGGAGCACTTCCCCAAGCTCCTGGCACTCAGGCCCACGACAGTGAGACAGAGCAGTGGGCTAAGACAGCCACAAGCTCAGACCCTCTGGCCTTGCCTTGACATTCCCAGCCCTCTGGCTGCCAGGTGACAGCCTTGTGACATCACAGCTGGTGCCACCACCTTGCACAGACCCCGCGGGCACTGCCTGGCTCAGCTCGGGGTGAGGCTGAGAGATCGCAGCTCCTCAGGCAGCTCTGCCATGCTCCGCCCGGGGCTCTCCCTGCTCCTGGGGCTCTGCGTGGCCTCGCTGCTCCCCAGCACCCTCAGAGCTCACAGCTGTCCCAGCAGGAGCAGGGTCCGGTTGGATGTGCCAGCCCAGGACGTGCAGCAGCCGGACGCTGGCACAGGCAGTGTCAGCCTGTGGTCCCTGCAGCTGCACTGCTGCACCTTCTTAACCCTGTCCCTGCTGCTCGCCCTGCTTTGCCTCAGGTGCAGCCTCCGCAGAAAAGCCGAGAGGCAGCAGAGACAGGTGAGGAATGGGGGCCAGGCTGGTGCGGTGGTGCCAGGGGGCCGGGAGCTGCAACGTGTAGGATGAGGACTGAGAGCCCCTGTGCACAGGAAAGCCTGGGCGGGCACCAAGGCTCCTCTGCCTCTGCCCCAGCCCCATGCCCGAGCCCAGAGGCAGAGGTGAGGCTCAGCCCCTTCCTCGAAGGAGGAAACAAGGACAGGCTGAGCCACAAGAACAAGACAGAACCTGCCTGAGGTCTTCTCCACACAACCCGCGGCCTGGGGCAGCCCAGCCAGGCCCGAGCTTCCCCAGGAGAGCCCAAGGGGGCTCAGCCCCTGCAGCCCCTCTGCCCCTTTCACCGTGCTCCCTGTCCTGTGTCTCCCAGGAGAAGGCCTGGGCACGCTCAGCTTGGCCAAGGACCTACTGCCTGGCTGACTGCTCCCCAGTCAGTGACGAGGTGATCGGCCGGCAGAAGGAAAACTCTGCCTCCATCAAGAGCTACCTGAGGCACGTGCGCCAGCGCTGCCTGCAGGGGAACAAGTGCCAGAGAAGAAGGAACAAGAAAGTGTGGAAGGACTTAGATGAGGAGGCAGCACTTTACTCTGACTGAGAAAACATCTTCTGGGCAAATGGAGAAATATTCTGCAAGATTTCTAATCCAGCTTTTTTATTAGTATTAAAATTATTTATTTAGAAAGACATCTTTTATTATTAACTTTAGCCATGCTAACAAGTTAACTGTAACTCCTATGAGAAAGTGAAGTCAATGGTCACTAAATCATCTCTGCACGCACACTCACAAATTATCAAGTTGATCCTGGTACATCCTTTCTAAAATTTGGGGGTTTAGGCTATTATTGAAGACATACAAGAGTGGAAACACCTGCTCTAGATCCTCCTCTTGTCTCCTCTGCCCCAGCCTCAGTAATATACCACACTTGAAAATCTTCACCAGAAACAGTTGATCACTGATGTCCCACTTGCACTTTTTCCTCTCTAGATCCACCCATCATCTTCTACCCTTCTGCCTACGCAATTCCGTTTCATTTAGCTCTTCCTACATCATCCTTTGGCCCTTCAGTCGTGTTCGAAACATCTCCAAGTCCACAGAGCCACAGCATGAAGTAGGATGAGGTTGATTAGCTGAGCTCTTCACACCAAATACAGGAAATAGGCAGTCCTAGCCCCTGGCTTTGCTTACAAGTCCTTCCTGCTCAGCCCAAAGCAAAAGGGCCTTTACAGCTTACACACAGGTAGAAAAGCACATTAGACTGAGTCAACAAAAACTGCACTTTAAAAGAAAACAGGTAAAGTTCATCTCAACCAAGAGGAAAAGGGACTGTCAGAACATCTCACTAGAGGGAGCCCCCACCCAGGACATAAATGTACTCTGCTGGTGCAATGAACAAGGATGGCACAAACCTACAGCATTGGAAAACTAGCCCTGAAACTCAACCACTGCTCAAATAGCCAGAGTTTTAATGCCTAGTATACTTTAAAGTACATTAATTTTTTTAACAGTTCTCAAGCATCCAATTACAGAAACCCCTACAGCAATACCAAAGAGCTTACCACTAGAGGGAGGAGAAAATCCCACAGCTGGAAGAGTTTATTATAAAAAAACACTACATTTGCATTTTAAAACACCTGTTAATGAAAGAGCAGAGCACACACGATGTAGTAAAAATAGGTACCAAAGCCCCATGGTATGAAGCAATACCTATGGCAAAGTAAGTCTCTTGCCATTCTATGAGCAAAAGCCAATAAGAGAAGAAACCAAAGAGAGAACAAGTGAGAAGGATTGATGGCAGCGAGGCTCACAGGCTCACACTGTTATAACAGAAGTTTGTTAAACAAATCACATGACATTTCTCTTCTCGCTCATAGTAACAAGTAACAGACTGGATTCCAAGGAAAAAAAAAACTGAAAATGGGAGAGCTTTATCATTTCTAGTCAGCTTTAGAATTCACAGCTGAAGGAAGTAAATTAATGCCAAGTTCAACAGAAATAAGTCTGCCCACTACCTCATCCCTGCTACAATAGCTACCAGCAGAGATACATATCCCCACAAGGAATGCTTCTCTAAAGGGATCTGGATAAAGAACCTGAGCAAGAGACAAGAATCAGATCATCCCTGGACAAAAGCCAGCCTTTTCACTCCTGGAAGAATTCTCAGCAAATACCTGACTGGGACTCTAAATCACTTTTCTTGGGTTGCTGAAAAAACAAAGGAGTAGAGTGAGCTTTACAAGTACATCTGATCCCAGGGGAATGTGCAGCAACAATTCTGTTACACACTCTGCTTTTTTCCTTCAGTGCCTATCTTTTTTAACTTCAGGCTTTATTTTCACTAGTTTCCTGTACAGACTAAAAATTATGAACTATTAGCAATTACTAACCTCACACCTAACACAACTTTCCATTCCATTTTTTTCTGCATAGGCTTACAGAGCGTTAGAAAAGACAGATTGTAAGACCTGTAATACTATGTGTCTGCTTCTACTCCTACTAAGGGTGGATGATTGTACAGGAAAGGCAATTGCTTATCTAAATCAAGATAAGCATTATTTCCATATGTTCCATCACCAGGGGAAAAGCATTCACAGATGCACTGTAGTACTTCAGATTTGTAGCACAGATTTGCTCCATCACTTCTTGGACTTAAACAAGATCAGAACCTGAGCACAAGGAAGAAACATCTGTTGCAGACAAATCACTTTCTACCCAGCCAAAAATGCAGCACAACATGCAAGTCAAAAGCACTTGATGAACACCACCACCTTCTCCCCGGCTGCACACTCTGCCAATACGGTCTGTTTCAGCTAATTACCAAGTGGCATAATTGGATTAGCTGAGGACTACAGCCAAGTACCAAACTCTGGAGGCAAACAGACACCACGAATCACAGAACAGATGAGGTTGGGTGGCACCTCTAGTGGTCATCAAGTCACCCAGGGCAAGTCATCCAATACCCTGGTCCCAGCTGAATTTAAACGATCTCCAAAGACAGAGATTCCACAACCTCTCTAAGCAACCATTACAGTGTTCAGCCAGCCTCACAGTGTGTGGTTTTGTTTATTAATGCTCAGAAAAAAATCTCCTCTTTCAACCTGTGCCTAGTACCTCTTGTCCTGCCACTGCATACCACAGAGATAAGTTTGGAGAGAACTCTTTCACACCCTCCACTCTATGTTTATAAACACTGATCAGATCCCAGAGACATTTCTTCTTCAGGCTAAACCTCAGCTCTCTCAGTCTCTCCAGGCCCAGGAGATGCTCCAGTCCCCTAATCATGTTTTAATCATCTTTGTGGCTCATCTGGTGCATTAACTACACTTTCCAGTTCTGCACCACTGACAAACCTTTTGAGGTCACAGTTTGCCCCATCTTCCAGGTCAGGAGGTCATGGTATCTCCTATTCAAGGTTCTACAGTAGGCATGAAATATCCCCCATCTGAGGGGCTGTAACTCACCCCTGTACAACTACCGCAAAAAGCCCAGAGCTCACTCACTTAGGCCATAGTGAAATGACTACCAGCAGCCCTCAAACAAGGTTGGATGTATGAGCCTTGACCTTTAGCCACATGTTTAAGTGGGAGCCATTGAAGACATTTACACATCACAGAGAGAAAGAGTGATGTACCATGAGAATTGATCAAAACAGCCAGGCAGTCTGAACAACCCACACAATGCTCATGCAAAATGCAATTTTCTTGTGTTACAAGGTCTTGCATAGTCCTTAAACAACCTTTTTCTCAGTCTATCCCACACAGCTCTCTATATCCCCAAAATAACAAAGCTGAGAGGCAACAGAACCCTTTAAGTCTGGGAGAGAAAGAAGTAGAAGTAAAGGAAGAGCCTGCCTTTTTTATGAAGTTTTTGTAGACCGAGGGAAGACTTGGTATGGAATGCAAAAGTACCGAAGAACAAAGTTTGAGAAAGGAGTAACAATAAATGAGGAGAACAAGAATAGGAATACATTCCCAACTCTAATTTGTGATGCACCCTGGTCTGCAGGGACATGCAATTGTCAATTCATAAATCAAAGTCTTCTCACTTCAGCAGCATGCACAGTGACAGCAAAGACACGACATAAGTAGGCTGAGGCCCTTGGGTATTTGTGTGTTTACTTGGAGAGTCAGCATTCAGCTGCTGTGGTTGCTATGCTTGCTGGAGATTTCTTGATTTAGGGTCCATAGAAAAGGCTGTTGGTTTAGCTGTGACTCAGAAGGAGCTGTGCTTTGTTGGTCTGAACAAACCCATTCAATCACTGTCTGGACTGGTTGCTTTTATAACGTGGCTCTACAGAGGGATTTCAGACTGTGTAATGTTACATTGGAATGAAAATGCTATTGGATACGGTATTTTGTTAAGTTCTTGCCCAAGCCTGATTATCAGTACCTCACTCTAAGTGATACCAAGAATTTCAATATAGATTCTTCTCAGTGAATGGCAGCCTGAGTTATACTGAAGTACATTAAAAGGTCAGCCAAGGTCACATGGAGGCAAGAACTACAGTGCATTGCCTCAAACTCAATTCCTACTT
The DNA here is from genome assembly GCA_013397935.1 of Dasyornis broadbenti. Taxonomy (NCBI): domain Eukaryota; kingdom Metazoa; phylum Chordata; class Aves; order Passeriformes; family Dasyornithidae; genus Dasyornis; species Dasyornis broadbenti. Next base: position 24,611 of record VZRN01000631.1, read on the forward strand.
TATAAGCTCCCTCTACTACAGAGAGCTCGTAATTAACAAGGGAAGTTCAAAAACGGAGAGACAAACATATGGCACTCCTTTAGATCACTGTCCATTGTCCCATGAGTATGTTGATACTTTTCTATAAAGCTGGAAGACTACATATGATTCCACTTCACTAGATTCCTTCCAAGACAAAGCATTACTGTAAGAGCTGTGTTTTGGCGATATCACAGCATTCATACAAGTATTCCTGGTGTGTTCAAGTTGATCCAGTACCTCTTGGGGTAACTACAAGCCTTCATCCAAAACACACCACCAGCAGTGCTGCATTCCTCCACTCACCTTTACAAACTGGCTGGAAAAAAATTACTTTTCGTGAACAACCAGGTGTTTGGTCTTCAGCAGAATCTATTTTATTTACCAAAATGTGAAAACTCATTTTTAATAGGCAAGCATCAAGCAGTATTAAAATAAGTTTATAGTGGGGAACCACAAATTCATTACTGTCATTCATTAGCTTATTAAGCAGTCAGACAAGTTTTATTATACATTTTCTGCTTTTTTAATTCCCTACACCATTGCTAAGCAATGACTTCTCTAGTTGAGTATTACAGGGTTTTGTAGTACTTGAAGTACAGCTTGGAAATAAAATGTTACTACCAGAAAACTATGAAACTTGTGCAAAACCATCAGCAAATATTTCATGGCATTGTCATTCAGAAAGCTTTCTGCATGATATACAGTGACAATGGCTCACCAGGTGGGAGAAAGAACCTTAGTTTTCTAGTATCAGGGGACAGGTAGGTAAGTTCTTATGCCAAGTGCAAAAGATGATATTTTCTACATGAAGACGTTAGGCTTGGGGGTAGCTCTTCTCTTGCAGCATTTTCCTTCCCTTTCTCCCTAAGATACCACATGTAATTTCCTACCCTAAGGAATATTGGAGCTTCAATCCAAACAGCAAGGGACAGAGGAAACGCTGAATATTGGAAGACAGCTCTACCAATATTCATTAGTTTTGTGAGTCATACTTGCTTCACATAAGGACTTTAAAAATGGAAATTAATACAAACTCTCAAGCAGTTACAAACTCACTAGCAGTCGGCAGAAAGATTTAGCTCTATCTTCTACATTTATACCTAGAAATGAAAGACACACCAAATCTCAAAGCCTTTAAGTCAATACAAGAATGTCTGCGTACATCACCTCTTCTCATGGATTCAGTTATTTGCAGTACACTTAACAATCCTTCTCCTGTAAGAACACTGGTGGGAATGCAGAAAGCACAGAAAAACAGAATGGAATTCTACTTTTTCTTTAAATATGACTGATCCATACTCTCAGTGACAGCTACATGAAGTCTGGGGTTTGCTTTCAGTGGACGTAGATTCATTAGGAAATCCCACCAAAGGACAGCACTGCAACACACAATACATCAGTAGGCAAGCAGTAGAGTGCCTTACTCACACAGAAAAGGTTACATTAAGCACGTGGGAATAAATCCAGCGCAGGCTGAACTTCAGCTACAAGGCAGACCTGTACAGCAAATGGAAAACACAGACAGAACTCAGAATAACTTTACAGTCTAACCAGCCATACCAAGGAGACCATCAAAAAAGCCCACGATCACATAAGTGAGCCTTTGTGAAAGAGCAAAGGGCAGGATAAGGCAGGGAAATGTTCTAAAGCACCACAGACGTGCAACCAGTTTCTTCATATCTACGCTTTCTTCATACCTACTCTGCATTAGAGATGGACCAAGCCTTTTGGACAGGAGCCTTTGGGTAAACTCTAGAGTATTCTTTTCTAACACAGTGTTTGACCACCAACTCCCAGAGATGCTGTCAGGGCAAAGTTGCTTGCGGAGAACTGCTTCCACTCTCAGAAATAAATGTATTGGCTACACCAGAACAAGGTTGAGACGCTTCATTTTGTAAGATGTGCATTCTATAGCACCCCATCCCCAAAAAACATCTGGAAACTTTGGTAAAGACCCTTGCAACACACTTCTGGAAAACATGCCAAGTCAACATGCAATAGCCTGCAAGTCTCAGGACAATTTCTGTGCACAAGCAGTATGCTTCTCCCTCACACCCCACATTGAAATAGAAAATATTTCTTAGTATCATTTCAATGGTTTTCAAAGCTGTGCAAAATCCAAGTTTATAGTCTTTCAACTGGATTCTTAAGCCTTCTCTCCAGCACAGAAGAGCATTTTCTGGGCATCATAAGAAACACGCAGCACTTCCTACAAGGCTGAGAAATTTTCTCCCAACTGGATTTTCCAAATGCACATCAGCTATGCCCTCACACAGAGAAAGCCACATAGCATTTCACAGAGTAACTACTACCATTTAATGGCTGGACTCAATGAACTCAGAGGTCTTCTGCAACCTTAACAATCCTATGATTCTACACTACAACTTATTCAGACCCTTCCTGGTTTAAGAGACATTTCCACACATTGAGCAGTTCGGCTCTACTTAATCAAAAAAGGGAAGCCAGGCTTATCTGGTTTCCAGTGACTGGGTTTTTAATACATGTGTAAACAAGTGTTTAACTGTGCATGAAGCAAATGTAGCTACACATGAAAGTTGGTTAACATGATCCAGAGAGCTTGGTGAGCTTAAAGTGCACCAGTGATCCCCCAACACCATCAACGGAGTTAAAGCAGTTTCATTACTTAGTTTGAGTGTGAGGTTAGTTCTCAAACTTGATGCAAGCCTCCCATACCCACAGAGTGGGTGGCCTACCCTGTGTCATCACTAATTACCAAGAGTCCCAGGAAGCAAACCCTAGTTAAGGCAATAGTTCAGCACCTTCATAAATGTCTGTCTAAGCTACATCAAATTAAACCAAGCCATATGAGTCTCTACCTGTCTAATCAAAAGAGGGTTCCGTCTTCTGTAGAAGGACATCAGCTTTCTCCACCTGAATCTGAAAATATCTGAAAGTCACATAGCCAGGCAACAGATCTCTATTAGTGAGCCATGACAAGGGTACAACTTAACAGCTTGGTTTTGGCCTCAATCTAATCATAGGCACACGGCTTCTAATCAGGCTGCCACATTGGCTCACATCTGTCTGCAAAAGACTGTGAGGACATATGCCACAATCCATCATAAATTATAGATTAGGGCATTAGCCAAGCTACCTTACTGAGCAAAGCTAAATGACTTACCGAAACTGCCTTTGTAAAGCAATACATTAATTTGGGGGTTTGATCTTGCAATCCCTCATGCTGAAAAGAAGCTCACCCCTTATATATGAATGCATAGGAGAACAAAAAGAAATAAACAAAGATAGAACCCAAAATATATAACCTGTTACTTTTCCCCTGCATATATTAAACTATCTCACTCAAGTCAGCCACCAAAATATTCCAGGCTGGAACCTACAATCTTTCTCTGCAGTTTCTGAGGAACAGTACATCCCAACTTACAGCATCACTGCTGCTAAAGGCGTCCTCCCTCACACCCTGAACGAGCCTGCCAGCTGACAGCACACTGCATCATCCTGACTTCCTTACTCTACTTAGTACTTCCTTAGAGACCTCTGTACGAAACTTCAGTGCACAGTGACATTGAGCAGCTACAAAAAAACAAAAAAGGATTGTTTCTCATATTACACAGGACAGAGGCTTGAAAGTCATTCATCTCATCAAGATTCACGTCACCAGTAATTAAACATTAGACATATTCTTTCTGGTAAAGATGTGCCTAACTTCCCTTTGCATCTACACCTGCTATTGCTTTCCAAAGTCCATTGAGAGCTTGGAGAGCCTCAGTAAGGACACCAATTTACCAATTTATTGTTGAGAGCAGCATCCTTTCCTAAGGTTAACTCTTGCTCCTCAAGGAGCTGTCTGCCACTGTAGATAAAAGAGCTTTCTCAGCTGCATGCAGAAGAGCCACAAAATAATAACTCTATCCAGGACCTGTATAAGCTTCATGCTGTGTGGAAGCTCCCTTGTTAAAAAAGTCACAGAGCAGCAGCTTAAAGAGAAGTCATCATCTTAATTACATCAAAGACAAGTGATTTACTTTCTCAGAGAGAGGATTAGCTACACTGGATTTTGTGTTCTTAATCTATGTAAACAGATCTGAACTTTTTAATAATCACCATCTCACACTTGCTGAAAGCAAGAAACCTTTTTTTTTCCCCAAAAACACTTTAAAGCAAACTGTAACACAAGCATCATCTCTTTGACAGCTAATCCATCCTATAAAGGTTATTCGCATGCAGCTCACCAGGGAATTACAAGGTCAACTGAATGTATCTTCAGTCTTTTTGTTTCCCTGAAGTTTCCTTCCATCCCCTACACTAAACACACTAATTTACCTGCTTATATCAGGGATATCACTAACAAGTGAAGATGATTTGCCTCCAGAAACAAACCAAGACACACACACACAGATTATTGCTCAGTTTATGCTCAGCTAAACTTACACCTGAAGAGTTATTCCCATCTCTGTAGTGTGCAAGTCTGTCTTTGGAAATGAATAGCAAGGTGTGTATTGAGAAAACCAGAAAGGTGTGTGGGGTCAGCAGATCACATGGTCAGATTTGCACCACTCTGAAGCTTTGTATCTGTTCGGGACACATCCTGAAAGGGCAGCCAAGAGCCTGGGCACAGCAGAGCCTGCAGGGCTCTGGTTACAACCCTCCTGCCCTGGCAGCCTTGGGTATCTGTTGCAGCCAAACAAATACCAACTCAGCCTTAAAGTTATTCCACATTATGTCACAGGTATACAGACTCCTGGACACCTTCAGTACAAACTAAGAAGCTGCAAACATGGTTTGCTGTTCTTACCCCTCTAACTCCTTTGCTGCTTCCTTAATATGTATATAACACGGACACAGAGCAGAAATGAGCAAATAGATTTTTAGCCGCTTCCACAAAAAGCATTTAATTTCACAACTATTGAAAATACTTAATTACCATGATCCTCACACAATTCACAGAAATCACTGTTGTTTTCTCATGGTGCTCCCCCAGCTATAATACACAGAAATTAGTAAGAAGTGATCTCCACATGCTTTTAAGAGACACAGCTTTCTAACCTTAAACACAGTAGTCTTGAAAAGACCTTGTGATAAGATGTTTAGCATGGGTAACAGTGGTATGTCAATACATGAAAAGTAAGGACAAAACTGAATATAGCACGAGTTCAAGCAAAGCTGGAATTCACATTCAGGGCCACAGGTAACAGGGGAGAACCTGAACAGTGGCATACAAGTTGCTGCTGTTTTCTGTGAGTGCTCAGCAGAAAAAAACTGCTGCACTCTGAACTTCATCAAACCAAGAGCTTCCGTAGCAAAAGCACCTTTTTTTTTTTGACAGACAGCAAGAATTACACTAAGCTCTCTCGATTTACTTTCATCCTTGTCACTCAGCTAAAAAAAAAAAAAAAACAAAAATCAGTTATAAAGGCAGTTGTTACAGTCACTGTAAGAAAAAAAAAAAAATCTCAAAAATCATGAAAGATGGTGGGACTTGGATTTTTGGTAGGGGGATGGTCTTAAAGCACAGAGGTTCCACACGGCTATTACAGACAGACCTTATGCCTGTCAAACTTGCCTAACAATCTTCATCTTTTAGTTGAACATAATTCCTTTTGCTGCATAAATAACTGATAATGTTGAGTGCTTTAGAGAGATGCCATTTCTTACTTGTAGATGTCTGGCTGAATTTTACTGCAGCTCAGTAGTGGTATCACTTTCCAAAGTCTGTTTAATGCTCATCACCTTGGTTCCCAGCTCCTGCAGGACAGATACTCCTATCAAGCAGGGCTGCACAGAGATACTGGGTTCTTTGGAGAGTTACTTGTGGTTAGTTACCCATCTCAAGAAATGCTGGTGAGAGATCAGTGCTACCACACATTTTCTTTCCACTACGAAGCATTTGGAGTGGCTCATCTATATGCTTCATCTCTATAATCCTATGTCGACCCACTGTGAATATTTAGAAAGCTACACATTCATAGTACAAAGATGCTTCTATTAAATCCAAACCTGATTATTATATAAAACACTCAGTGTTAAAATAGATTAATTTGAATAGTTTGAACCATATCATTTTCTTAAGAAACAGCAGATTAAAAAGATTCAGAGGCTGCCAAAACATTTAAACATATTTCAAGACTTACTGAAAAGGATTTCAGACCTTTTATGTCATTTAACCTTTGACAAAAATAAACTCAGTTATTGTGTCCTTCCACTTCAACTTCATCCTATCAAAAGTGGCTCATACCACCAGCAAAGATCTTTAAAACACCACCTGAATTTGCTGTTCTCTTGGCACCACTGTCATACCAATGAATTCCAGAGGCTGTGAGAGTCAGCAGGACTATCAGCTGCCTGGAGTTCAACAAAATCACTTATTCCATTTTCTGAATTACCCAATTAATGCAACAAAATGTTTTTCTACCAGTGACACAAAAAAACTCAGTGACAACAAAATTCCCAAGACCCTAATTTTTCAAAAAGCTTTCAAGAACAAGTCACCTCTCAGATTCACTACTGCAGAGTAAAGATATCTTTGGGAATTAGTGTATACCCAACAAAAAGCTAGTAGATGTATTTAACTTCAAAAAACACTCCAGTTCTTAGTCTACATGGCAGTATTTTATTCACTGAGCAATATAAGCTCCTGTTGCTGTACAAGATGGGGGCCTAACAAAGTGGTATGTAATAAATAGAATTGAAACAACATGATATAAATTCCAGAGCTTCATAAAACAATTCCATTATTCACATGTTGTCAGGAAGACACTCTACTTGAAAGTACATGAGAAAAGGGATGAGATCTGTGTGGTTTTGGTATATCTGAAAGATAAGTGGGAAGAACAATGTATTACAGTATATTCACACTACCCAGCCCTCTACAACAAGCTCACTGTTTGATCCCCAAATGTGCAACTCTTTATTTCCTTAATAAATACAGTTAAGCCAAAGAAAGCTTACATTCACAGGACTACTTAGAGAACAAAAATTTTGTCTTCTTACCATCCCCTCTAACATTAAAGAGGGCCACTTGTCACTGTCCCTTTTCCTTCCACTGCTACAACACTTGATCTCTGAGATCCACTTCTGCAGCTTGGCAAGTGGCACACCAAAAATCAGGGGTGTTGACAGCACAGCTCTTCTGAAAATGCACATACCCACATCAGAGTGCTTCCCTTAGCTAAGAGAAGTGAGCATCAGGCTCAGTCTTGGCATTCTACACTGTGCCACTCTCCTCCCAGAATCAAGAATTAACACAAACATTGACTAAATTCCATGCCAAAATACACACCAACCTAACTTCTTATGGCCAATATGAGATCTGCAAAAAATGTAGGTGTTTTTTTTTTAGTCACAGCTGAGTATTTTAACAAAGACACTACCTCTTTGAACTTCCAAATGTTTTCTAATAGCTTTGCCGCTACAAAGCCCCTGTCAGCTGCCATTCAGAATTCAGTAACTTTATGCCTCAGGAGCCTTTACCTAGATACACATCCCTCTGTTATATTAGTCTATTACGAAGACTTCCAGCCTCACCAAAACACCAAACTTACTCCAAGCTTTATTGTTTTTCTTCAGAATTTAGTTCTGAACACAACTTCCTATCAAAGGGTAGAGGAGGGGTAGGGAAAAACTTCCTTCCACAAACTAAGGTATGTTCTTCCAACTTGCCAATAAAGAGCACCCATGAGGTACTCTGACAGTGAGGTTGGTTCCTTCGCAACATGGAACGCCTTAGGTCATTTCAGTTTGACTAATTCTGCACACAGACTTCTCAATAATCTTCTGTTAAACTTCCACATAGCAAAAATGTATGTCTAACTGGAACCTCCCAACATCCCCCAGTGAGTCACTGACATTTAAAAATGAGCACTGTAAAGGTTTGACATTGTACACACAATTTTTCCTAATAGCCAGTACAAAAATCTGTGCAGTACTGACCACCCTTAATCTCCAGTTAAGTATAGAGTATCTACAGGGACGGCTGCCAGCTCAGATCTATGCACTTCTCTTACAGCTTCTTACCCCAGTAGCTGATTGATTGCGCCTGCTTCACTTGATTTGTTCTTGGTTGCTTTCTTGATTTCTCCTCATCACTCTTCCTGAACAGCCACTCTATGCTTTACTAATCAATCTGTCATTTTTTTTTTACTGTATATGGTGTTGGGAGCAAATGGTAAATAACTTTTTCCAAATTCGCCATCAGCTGTTGTTTTGGCTTGACAAGTATATAGAGGATTTTATTTTCACCACCACCACTCTTCATCACCCTTCTGTTTGTCAGTGTAAGCAGCCACCTTTCATTTGAAGAAAATATCAGAATTTGGACATGGCGTTGTCAGGTCATCACTAATTCCATCACACCTGGGGCTTCACTTCTTCTCTCCAAAATCTCATTCAGGTTGTACCTGTTGCCCTCCATATGTCCCAGCCAGCAGCAGAAGTTCTCACCAGCAAGCAGATTTAAATTCTAGTTTTTCAGTATTTCAGCTCAAAAAGCTTTTAGACACACTTGATATCTTCAGAATGGGGTCAGTACTTAAGAGAAATAAATTTTGAAACAGATGCAGTAACAGTCACACTAACACACATATTTCTTTTAATTGTGTTAATCAGTTGGAACATGGAAGCATTCCAGCACTCCAACCTTCCAGAAGTTCACTATTACACATGGTTTACTTACAACAAATACATCAAAGAAAAAGAGTGACTACAGATATTTTCTCCTGCATGTACAGTATAACAAAAACTTCATGCAGCACAGAAGTGCTTCAGCACTTTTGCCTTCCAGCATTTTCTTTGCAGTGCACTGGGTACTAACAGAAAGAATACAGAAGCAGCTACAAGGAAATAAGTTCACCACTGCCACGATTCAATACCCGCATATTAGACATTGACATTTTGATTCTGTGAAGTGTAACAGCAATCACAACGTAAATCCACACCTTGTCACTTTCAGCAGCCCAAGTAATACAAGATCTGTGAATTTCAGTGCTTTATAGAGAATCTGAGAGTAGCTGGAATAAAAACATCGTTTGGGCTAGAAGGGACAAAGAGTCTCCCAGTTAAACCACATGACATACTGTATATTCCCACATACCACAGGCCTCCAAAATGAACTTGCAAGAAGCCAGGTAATCTTTTTTATTTGTATGCAGCCTTTATTTTTCAGATGGAAAGGCTTTCTGATGTTGCAAGATATAAATCACCTACTCAAATGGGAGAAAGTGGTCTATGGGTACTGACGTAATACAGCTACTCAGCAGGGCTGAAGAGCTCAGCAAACTCTTGACATATTTTCACTGCAAAAATTATTCCAGATGCTTTTAGGAGTAGACAACAGCAATAGCTGCTTCTGACAAGGGCATCTGAAAATCTGTGAGGTCCTCCAGATTGTGCTAAAGTAACTGTTACAGGCTTCCCATTTTATTACAAACAGCTGATTAGCTCCAGGCCTGATCTCACCTGGACTATCACCATAAAGACCAGCAGCCACAAGATTACTCTACACACCTCTTCACCCAGGCCAGCACTTGCCTTTAATGATAACAAAAGGGTCAGAAAATTAATCCTGTATTTGCAGAAGCAGGAAGCACTTTAGGTGTCATAGTTAGACACTCCTTCAAAAAAACCACAGGCTTCAGCCAAGCAGGATAGAAAGACACAGGAAAAAAAGAGGAGGAGGAAACCAGCTCCGAAGTCAACCCTATTCTTCCACAGCCTTGTGTGGATGAAAGGGAAGTAGACAAAGAACAAAGCACTGGTACAGAATTACTTGCAGAGTAGAGAAGTCTCTAAGTGAATAGGATTCACATTTTTGGTCAGTTCTCACTGCAAGTATTTAGACAACTGTGCTGGTGTTCACAACCATGATAAGGCTGCACATGCTAAGGAAACAGGAGTTAATCCCAGCCCTGGAATTAACTGATGTTCCTCAGCCCAAGAAAGCAGGCAGGACCAAAAGTAAAGGAAGCTTCAAACCCCATCTCCTCCAGTTTCTGGATTTTTACAGAACAACAGAACTTGCACTTGACCCTCTGCTTTTGGGTCACCTGCAACACTCTTTTGCCCAGATTGCCCATTTCATTATGCTCAGTAAGTTTCAAAGACAAAGTTCTTTAGTATGGCTGACTGCTGGAGTATGTGGAAAGTAAGACACGTGCAGAGAAGAGCTATTTTACACACTTAAGGGTTATTGACTCCATCTGGGAATACCGGCAGAGTCTGGGGACACCAGTGAGGCTTTAAGAAATTTTCTTACGGTTTTCCCACCCCGTCCCCATTTTAGGCTATCATTGTTCATAACAACATGGGTTCTAAGTCTTGGCCTTCCTAAAAGTAACTTCAGGCTGAGAAAACAGAGTGGTCTATATTTTATGACTCCCCCATATTACTTACCATCACTTTCGCTCTTACTTTTTAAGTCTTCCATCCACGTTGGAATAGTTTTCAATGCAACATAATCCCCCAAGTACTCTTTGCGCCTTTCTTCCAAGGTCATCTTCAGCAAACGCTCTATTTAGGGGACAGAGAAACAAGAAAAGTTTTGCAAGCTTTTACACATTGTTGCACATGAGCCACATAGTGACCAGTGCAGTGTCCTTGATGAATGAAACGCCACTTGAGAGGGCCAAGCATGAGAGATCAGGTGGGTTACAGCAGGAGCTAAACACTGCGCAGCTGTACAACTGAGCATGCCCGTTTCTGGATATCCCAGTTCTGCAAAGTTAACACCTCTTCTCCACACTCCAGGCTGTCCAGGCTTCCTCCCCACATCACTACTGTGCTGTTTCTTCCTGCCGCTTTAATTCCTGTGTCAGAGAACAGCAACTTTAGTAGGGAATTGTTGTTTTATAGGGAGCTTTCAGGTATGAAAGTCTATTCTGCAGGTTCTGCATTTGTAAACCAGAACTTTAAAAAAAAAAGTTCAGGTAAAGGCAGGGAGCATGGTGGGAAATTAATAGAATGCTACTACCTCACAAAAGAGATCAGCACTAAGGCAAACATTGTCAGTTGCTAGGTGTCTGGGGTGGTATGAAAGGCAAGTTTAGCTTTAGATATTTTCATTTGAACATTAATAGGACACACCTGGTTACCACACTAAAATACATGTAGATGGTTGTTTTTGTTTTCTCCTGAGAAAATCACCACCTTTTTTTTCAGACATTAGTGAAAAGCAAAGCCTCAAACATCGCACAAGCATGACAGCTACTGCCAACTTCACTCTTCTTCAGACCCTGCTATAAATGGACTAAGTTTTACAGTAAAAAAAAAAAAAAAAAGAGCCATCCCAATGACCCAAAACTGTAAATAACCTCAGCACTTCAGCTTACTTTTGCAGTCACATCCTCTTCTCCCTCCCTCCCTCATCAATGCTGAGTATTAGCTCAGCACCAGATGAAGAGCTTTTTCCCTCCCAAAAGAAGATGGGAGAAGAAAAAGAACAGTCGAGAACATCATGACATCCATACTCTACTTAAATGTCTGGGTCTGTTTTAACCAGTAGCACTGTCCTGCTTTAACCACACTAACAGTTTTTCTTGACATGTTAGTCAGTAGTAAATGCTCTTCAATGAGTCAAGAATTTTTAGGGGTGTAGGGGAAGACCCATGTTATTTGCATTTTACATAATGGACTAGCGGGACATAAAAAGAATGTTTTCATCTCAAGTTGGAGAAGCAGCAAAAGAGTTAAACATGGAAACTGCTTTTCAGATCAAACCTTAAAAAAAACAAGAAAGAAAATCTGGGGTCTGGTTTGGGGTTTTTTCAAAATAGAACTTCCTAATTATGTAGACTGCAGTCAGCACGCTCTAATAAGGCAAGTTTTGAGCACAGCCTCCCTTTAAAAAAATAAGTTTATTTTGGTATTTTTTTGACAGTTTTACCAATTTCTTCAGTTGACAAAAACATTTCTCTCTCATTATTCAGGCTTGATATCTCACAGGGATATTTACAGCTGCCAACGTAGATCTGATGTGATGAGCGTCACCACAATGCACAACTGATACATACCTACCTCTGTTACCTGAGCTCCAGGCATATAAAATTCCAAGTTCCTGAGGTGCACATTGGAAGTCCTACAGGTAGGCAGACCTGAGAGAGTGTGTCAGTTGTGATGGACTGACAAGCTGAGCAGGTCTAGGTGCCTTTTGCTAAAGAGGCAACAGAGCAAGGCCTGTGCCTTCAAAGTACAAGTTCTTCTCTACAGGAAGGTTTTACAAAAGTTTGCTCTTGTGAGTCAGCAGCAAGAACTTAAACTGAGTCTTAATTATACACAAACCTCCCAGAAGATGCTCCCAACAGCTTTCACCGCAAGTAGCTGTCTGCCTGTGGCAGCAACTTGAAAAGTGTGCAGGCAGCCCAGTCCTGTGTCTAAGGCTCTGAAATCACCTCCACTCCTGCTCCGTTTCAGCTGTCCTCAAGGAAGGTCTCCCCAGGGAGGATGTGGACCAACCCTTAATTACTAAGAAAGTAATTAAGAAAAGCAAGCATACTGTCAGTGGGTTTGAACTCAATATTTAGCAATCAGTGCTTTTTGCTTTTTAAGGAGTGCTTCAGAATATAAAAGGCTGAGAACAATTGCACTCAGAGGTTCATGGGAAAAAAAGAGCCAGTGAGCACAGCCAGCTTTGCAGGGGTTCAGGAGTACTCCTGAAAGGAGAAGGCAGTCCTGACAAAAGATTTGATTTCCAAAGTACTGACTGGGTCAGAAGGAAAGAAGTTGGGCTTCTATAGTTTTCCTCTCTAGTAAAGAAGGCACTTGATAAGAACAGTCCTACAGGGCTAAAAACAGAAGGGTATTGCCAGCAATAAGAAGTTATTTCTGCCCTCCTCACTCAAAATACTCCGACCCAACACCATGGTGCTGGAACACAGTTACTGGAGGAGAAGACTGGCAAATGCTCTTTGTTCTCACTGGGCAAAAATACAGGGAGCTAGGGAGCTGTGGCGAGCTACCATTCAAAAAATGCTTCTAGGATGGAAAATCCTCAGTAGCAGTGAGCAGCGCTGGTTTGCATTCAGTAACATTACCATGCTGATGGAAACCACCATCCTCACAGCTGACTGAGACACCAGAAGTGTGTCAGTAGTTCCAGTTTACCCTCAGACGCTCCAGTTTACCCTCCTTACCAAGGGTTTGAGCTCACTTGCCAGGCTATGAATTCACACAGACAGTAACAGAGCTGAAAGGGACAAGTGGGAGTAATAAGAACACTCACCAGAGCCTACCTTTCTCCATCTGCCCCTTGCATTTTTTTGAAGGTAACAACATACAGCAATAAGGGGAAAGTCAGTTATAACTGATCACACATAAACAATGCTTGAGACAATTTAACTGTATCTTCTTTATTGAGAAACTTTTGTCAGACAGAAATTTGTTGCCTCACCTTTACTAGAGAAACACGGATTTTAAGACAGTTTGAAAGAAAAAACTCATTTCATTTGAGAGGAGTTTGACAGGAGGAACTAACCTACAGAAAAATAAGTTCATTTGTGTTTTAACAATTTTTCCTTAGAAATGAATCCTATTAATTGTGCTTATCTTCTACCTTCTTAGCTTGAAACATACATAGAGTCACAAGGAACTTGTCTTCTGCCTTCTTAGCTTGAAACATACACGGAGTCACAAGGGTGATGGAAGAATACAAAGAGAACTTAAAATATGACCCTGTGGTCTGTCTTTCTTCCTTTCCTCATCTATTACTACATTATTTGGAATACACCAGGCAAGAAGCTTTCCTCCTTATATATAAATGTTGCACTTTCACTATGTGGATTTTTTGCTTCATTTTTACATTACTTTCCACAGGATCGATATAAAGTACCAAAACAGCAAGGACTGCATCACTTGGACCACAGTTTTCATGCTCTGGAGTTTGGCTTTGGGGTTTTATAAACTGAGAATACACGGGTGGGGGTCCTTAAAATATATATAAAAATAAATAAATAGTTCCAAAAGACGGGAAGTAGGGGTGCTCTGAGAGTCCCATACCCCAAACACTTCATCCCGGCTGACCGACACTAGAATCTAAACTGATTACACCAATGATCCCAATAAACCCTGTTTCCCCTCGGAAAACAAACGCATTAAAAGGAAGAGAGGCACGTTTTGAGGGCATGTGCCCAACTTTTCGGCCTGAAACACTCCCACAAGGTGACTTGGGGGCGGTAAGCCCTCAGGAGAGGGGCTGTTTACCGCCCTCCCTCGCTCGCTTCCCTCCGCCCCGGGGCTCCACTCCTCACGGATACATCGAGGTGTGGGGGACACATCCCCAGTTCCAGAACACCCGGGCTGCCATGAGGGCTGTTCCAGCCAGGAGACCCCAGGATAAGGACAGAGAGCACGCAGATCCCCTTTCCCCACCCCGTCCCCTCAGCCGCGGCCGGCGGGAAACGCTGCCGGACACCCCGCGGTGAGGCGGCAGCGGCTCTGAGGGCACCGGGACCACCCCCCCCTTCCCTCGCTCCCTCCCGGCTCAATGTGGGCTTCAAGGCGGGAGAAGCGGGCCCGGCACCGGGAAGGGCGATAATCCCTTTCTCCTCCCGCCACAGCTTTTTCCGCTTGTTGCCGGGGTACATGGTGGTGTGGCTGGCGGCGGCTTTGAGCTGCAGGTTCCCCAGGCTCACGAGGGGGTGGAGGAGACGCCGCGCCAGCGCCAGAGCCAGAGCCGAGCGATACCGACGCCCCGCGCCGCTGCTGCCGCCGCTGGTACCGCTGCTCCCGCCGGGTCCGGCTCCGCGCCCGCCGCACGGTGCCCGTCAGCCGGGTCACGCCTCGCTCTACCCCGACACCCCCGCAG
>VZRN01000631.1:39846-80803 GCA_013397935.1 Dasyornis broadbenti
CCCGCTCCGCCAGGCCGGGCCCTGCTCCGCCAGGCCGGGCCCTCCGCCCGCCAGCGCCTCCTGCGGTACCTCGGCACCGGCGGCCCGTGCGGCCCTGGAGCCTCCGGGATGCAGGAAACTGCCCCGGCCGTTCTAAAACCAGCTGCAGGAGCTGGAGATGCCGTGCTGAGGTTTCTGGGAGCGGGGCTCCGCTGGCGAGTCCAGAGAAGGACAAGAGAGATGCTGTAGGGTCTGGAGCGCAAGTCCTGTGAGGAGCGGCTGAGGGAGCTGGGGGTGTTCAGCCTGGAGAAAAAGAAGCTCAGAAGTGGCCTTATCACTGTCTACAACTCCCTGAAAGGAGGTTGCAACGAGGTGGGGGTCGCACTCTTCTCCCAGGCAGCCAAGGACAGGACAAGAGGACATAGGTTAAGCTGGGCCAGGGAGGTTCAGGTTGGACATCAGGGAAAACTTCTTCGTAGAAAGGGTGCTCAGACATTGGAATGGGCTTCCTAGAGAGGTGGTGGAGTTACCACCCCTGGAGGTGTTCAAGGAATGACTGGACACGTGGCTCAGTGCCATGGTCTAGTTGACAAGGTGCTGTTCCATCGAAGATTGGACTTGATGATCTCAAAGGTTTCCAACTTAATTGATTCTGTGATTCTGTGACTCGCTGGGATCCCCACACCATGCCTTCACTCCTTGCTCCCACCTATTGTGAAAATCAACGCTGGCTGCAGCAGACGCCAAGGTCCACCTGGGCCCAAAGGTCAGGGAAGGCACCCCCCCACACCTTGCACCACTCAACTTCCTCTGTACCAAGAGTAATTTTCTCCTTCACACCAACTTCCGTGGACTAAATTAATAAATATAAAAGCTTCCCTGCAGCTGTACAAATGCTCTTAGCTTCACTTGCACGCCCATGGAAGGAAAGGCCCTTCCCCATGCAGGTGAATGGATTTAGCCCTGGAGCACAGCGGGTGCTTGACTTGGAGCAGGAGTGATGAGGGGCTGGTGTGACAAAGGACACCTCACAGCATTCAGTGCCTCACTGTGCTTATGATGTGACACAGCTTCACCGAGACAGAACAGTTCACAGGGGTACAGAGATGTCTGATTGAAGTCAAACACAGAAAGGGTCCACATCTGTTCATATGGATAATGGAATTCCAGCTAAATCATATAGAGAATGTCTTGAATGCATCCTGTGGTCAAGGACTGGCTTTTCTCTGGTGATACACTCCTGTGCTTCACCTGTATCAAAGAAAGGTGAGGAACAGCTTAGCAACATTTCAGTTCTTTTCTCACAGTTTCTGCTAAACACAAACATTAGCATCTCTACTATAACCATTGATTTTATTTCCTTACAGTAAAATCATTAGTCTTATCCCACTCAGTGATGCAGGGAAGCATGCAGTTTACCTTTTAATAAATCAGACTGAGTCCTCTTTACAAAGCATATTTAAACATTCATATTAGACCACTTCCTAAGGGGATGTTATTATCTTTACCAGATTTCTTCACTTTGTCCAGGTGATGTGCTTTAGTAGCCCAAGCACAATTTTCTCATCTTGATAATAAAAATGAGAGAGAAACCAACAGGTAAATTTTTTTTCTTCTTCTTTTTACGTCCATGATGTGGAGCAAATATTTGAATGCATATCCTAGATCATTGCATATTTACCAAGCTACTGAATATTCTAGTGTCCTGTGGGATCTGTTCCACATTTTATAAATCAATGTTTATTGGACCAGAAGGGGAGAACTAGAAAACTTAGCTCTCTTCCTGCAGAGGCCATCTGCACACATTCTGCAGTTTCATTTGTAAAAGTAGCTACAATAGCCATAATCTTGGAAAATATCTAAAGGAAATATGTACATATATAAAAGGACAAAAAAAAATTAAGCCTGATGTTAAGCCAGCACCAAAATGAAAGACAAGATAAAAGAAATAAAACTGGTCTTCAGTTTAAAAACAGAAGTGTCCAAATGTTACAATTCCAGTAAGAAAATTCCTACTGCATTTTACATTTTTCCTTCAGGTTCTGGTGATACAATTGATCCCACTGAAGAAGTAAAAAATCATGCCACTAACTGATATGAACACAATGTGTCTTCTTACATTTGTTGATTCCGGAGGCCTGAAGGCAGAGATACAATCAGTATTATCATATCTAGTGGGAAAATTTACCTAAAAAGTAGACTTTCAGTATTTGGATGGAAACCAATCATGCTGCAAACTGGGAGATTATTTTCTCAGAGCACTGTAGCCAACTGTATACATTGCAGGCTAAAGCAATGCTCAGAAGGGCTTAAAAATGTTCTGTTGAAAAAATGAGCAGGAAAATGGGACGATCAGGAAATTGGTGTTGGTCTAATGAGGTGTGTGTGTTTAATCCATCCAAGGCCTAGTGAACTAGGTTCAGAATGGTGACATCCTGAAGAGGAAGACAGGAAAACTGGGCCATGTCCAAAATTAGTATTTAAGAGATATATAGCCTGGGCAGAATACTAATAGCTGCAAAATGAACATTTAACATATGGATAAAGTAATGACTGGTTAGAGAGTCCCCATTAGAGATATAATAGGAAATGTAAATTAATATGAGAGTGAATACTATGCTATAGAAGTGAATAAATGTACCAAAGGAGAGCTAGAGCCTCGATCCAAATTGCTGGATCATCCAACCGAACCGGCATTAAGGCCCCTATGTGCAGCATTTCCACTGCCATCAACCATCCTGACCAAAGCAGAGGCAGTGGCACAGCAGACCCTGCACTGAGCCCAGAGCAGAGCAAAGCTGAGCAGAGCCAGGGCCCTGCAGGAGGCAGAATGTGGCCACTGGCTGAGCGCTGGCTCCATGGGGCCAGTGTGATGTGGGAGCTGTGGCACACCAGGAGAGAGTCTGTTTGAGATGCAGATTTTAAAGAAAGGATCAGAATATCAGTTGCTGGAGAAATTGAGAGGATGGGAATGGAAGCTGGCTGTTCCAGGTCTTGATAGTCCTAAAAACATTTGAAAGATTCTGTCTCAAAAAGGAACGGGCAGACTGGTGCCACCTTCACAACCACAACATGGTGCAGGGTCAGGGCCTGTGTTTGTGGACATTGAAACGTAGGCAGCAAAACTGGGCAGTATTGTGAGAAAAGGCATGAAGTTTAACAAGAGGAAAAATTGTATGAAAATGACAGTAAGCAGCTCTTTTCATTGTTTACAATGGAAAGCAGTCCTTTATTTGATTGTTTTTTACACTGTTTATTTAATTTTTCCTTGGATACAGTGAAAAATGTAGAGATGGAATTAAGATATCTTAAAAATTCTTAAATAACTGGAATTTTCATAATTTATCAACATTATTGATAAAAATCTAAAATTAAAATCTACATTTAGATTATTTCCTCAGTTTCTACCTTACTAAAAAACAAAGCAACGGAAAGTTATTATGGACAGTTTCACATGTTAAGAAAAAGTTCTTTCATCATGTATGTGAAAATACCTTTTTAAATCTATAATATCTGTAGCTATTAAACAAAATTGATTTATTACACCAATAACAGAGCAACATAATAATCTAAAACGTGTTTATAAATTATTTATATTTAATAAAAATGTATTTCACCCATCATTATTCTTCTCAAACCTTGCTTGTGTAGCAAACTGTGCACTATTCACGGTCCTGCTGATTTTGATAAACCCTGTGTCGTGCACATTTCCACTGCTGGAAATTCAAATGCAAACTTACAGCCCCTGTACATTAACCATGCAGTCTCTCCTCCTGTCCATTCCTATCACATGCTGGAACTGTTCCAAGTCCTTTCCCCAAGGGTCCCAGAGTATCGCTGGTAAGATGTCACCTTTTATTAGCACGTTCACTCTGAGATACACTAACATGCATTGAAAACATAAAATGCACATCATCCATCTTTCATGTGACAGCTGCATCCCACCTTCTGAACTTTCAAGCTGATGGCACACCTGGGTCAAGGTTCTGTTAATA
Source organism: Dasyornis broadbenti (assembly GCA_013397935.1). Classification (NCBI taxonomy): domain Eukaryota; kingdom Metazoa; phylum Chordata; class Aves; order Passeriformes; family Dasyornithidae; genus Dasyornis; species Dasyornis broadbenti. Next base: position 43,821 of record VZRN01000631.1, read on the forward strand.
AAATGATGCTGAGTGACAGCAAGAGAGGGAGTTAACTGCCTACAAGCATTTGATAAACTGTTACCTGTAATTTCTTTGGTTTGTTGCCTTGGGCAAATGCGCTAAAGAGGAAGCAAGTAACTACAAGCCCCGTTTGTCCAAGTGGGTGAGTGGAGATGAAGATGAAAGGCAATATACTTGTGTTACTCACAGCTTTAGGATTTTAATCCACTTTGTCAGGGAGCTATCTTTTGGTTCATGAAATAATGTGATAGCTAAACTATTAAAAGAAAGAGAAAATGAATGTTTCTGAACTTCTGATATGTCTGTTGATATGATTCCATGATTCTGCTGTTTCATAAGTAATCAAATGCACAGTGTTTCAGTTTAACCACTGAGGTTATAGTTATATCTAGATATGGTCATTTTTATAGTAAATAAATAATATATGAAACACATTAAAAAATGAGATAATTATTCACATAATCTATTATATACACATTGATACTTATGACAAGACTCATTTTTTAATATTTTGATATACAGCTGTCTCATTTCTGATTTCTTGCAGCATTACAAACTTTTAGAAGAGAATTTTATAGATCCTTCGAAGTCAGACCTATTTTAAGCCAACTATTTTGGAAAACATTGTTCCAAGATAGTAGTATTTTAACACAGTTCAGTCTGGTGATGTAAATGAGTGGAGCATTTTCCAAGACTTAATTACAGTGCTGAAGTATGGGTGTGATTATGTACCCCGTGCGGGACTGATGCATGTTATAATTGCTGCATTGTTACCGTGTTGTACCTGAGTTCTGCAGTGAGTGCTTCTGTTCACTACAGCCATAGGCAAAGGAGAAAGAGCTTTTCAGAGTTTCCACAATAACCCCACAGACCTGAATTTTTATGTGCAGCAGAAGATCCAGGAAAAAAAGGCAGGAATGTTCAACTTAGGCTCCTCTCCAGGATCAGCATCATATGGAAGAGATAAAAATACAAGCTAAAAAAGTCAGCAGTTGATCCAGACTGAAACTGTCTTCTGCTCCTGGAACTATTCCTGGCTGCGAGAGGAAAAGAGGAAGAAGTGTCCCACCCCAGAGATGACTCAATGCGGAGTGGAGTGGAATGCCACACTGGCTCCTTGGGAGCTTGCCACAGTTCAGCTGTTTGCAGGTGTGATGGTGGTGCTTGCACAGACCTTTTCAGTCCTCTGCCAGTGGCTGCTGCAAACAGAAGTACCTTTTAATCTCAGTCATTCTGTATCAGAATGAACTAAGATGTATTCCACAAAGTACTTGATAAAGGACAAAATTTTAAGTAGGAAATTACTCTTCTGTACGCCACTTGAAAAAGCTGAATTCCTGCTCAGCCTACAATGTCCTCAGTAAAAAATAGAGATTGAAAGCACAAACAGAATGAAACAGTCAATGTGACCTCAATACAGGAGAGTTAAAAAAAAAAAAAGAAAAAGAAAAAGAAAAAAGTATAGTTTAACCATGTGCTCAAAGTTAAAGTACATAAAAGCAACTCTATTGACTTCACCGGCACCACTGACGTACTCTGTGACTGCTGGGAGCTTGACCTCAGCAGGCTGTGTACAACCTTCTTATCATCAAGAGAGTCACATCATCAAGTGTCTCTGCAAGGACAGAACTTAATTAAATGGGATCACATCTAGCAGACGAAAGTATAATGTTAATCTGCAGTAGTAGTAAAAATATTCCCTAGTTATAAAATTCCTTAAATGATAGCTTCTATTCTTTCCAAAAAAGAAAACAACATCCTGGCATTAGAAAGGTTCAAGCCGGGTGACCATAAGAAGAGGCAAACATGCATTTTCTTGTTTTGGTTCTTCCCTCATCATTGCACACATCTACATCTATGCTTGCATTTTTATTTTAAGACTGCAAAGGGCAGAAGGCGAGTGATATATTCCAACATGCTCTGCCAAATCTCCAGTGCAGAGCTGGGCAACTGGGGCTAGTTGGGCTGGGAAGTAATTGGTTGCTAAAACCAATAAAAGATGGGAGTACCTTTAAAAGACATCTAATATGCTGACTGTTAAATAAGGCTGAAATTACATTATTAAAGAAAGCTTTCAAGTGTTGGAAATGAAAGAATGTCATGCATTCTCCACTGAGGAAATCTAGATCTCACCAGAGGGGACATCCACTGTCATTATTTTGCTATTTTATCTGTTTTGTCTTTTACAACAACTTTGTTGCCAGACAGAAAAAAAATACCTGAAACATAAGAGGGGGTTGAGAGTTGAAAGAATGAGCAGAGAGAGTAGATAAATGATGTAAGAACTGAAAAAATAATTTAAAAATAGAGGCTATTTTACATATATTACACATATGTAATGTAATGTATATGTGTATGTGTACACACTACACAATATGTTACACATATTATTTTTGTTTCAACAGATAACATGCATCATCAAAATCAGAGTAATTATATCACTATAAATATATGTTTAGTTTACATGTAACAAGAAATAACTGAATTAATTTTTCAAGTCTGTTTTTCCGTCTCTCTCCTTTGTTTGGTTATTTTGTTTGGTTTAGCTTTTTTCCCTCAAAATGATGCCATCTCTTCACGGTTTGCTATTCTCTCAATTTCTGATTGATTTTGTTATAAATCCATCCATTCCTACACATCTTTTGGTGCACAGACTTCAAAGCATAGAAGCAAATATCAAGGCACATTTAGATTATGACACTACAAGTGTTAGTGAACATTAGTGAGATATTGTGTGTGATACAGACAGAATCCTGGCAGGTACAGAATGAAGGAATCATGGACTCACTGTGGCTGGAAGGCCCACAGAAGATCTTAGTTCAGAGCAAGGTAGCACCGGATTCACATGAGGGTGCTCAGGGATTTTGCAGGTTGGGTGCTGAACACCTCCAGGGGTGGTGGATTCACAGCCTCCCTGAGCAACCTGTCCCAGCCTTGACTGGATTTGCTGAAGTTTTCCACAATCCTTTTTACATTTTCATCTGGAATCCGGCTTTAAAGAAATAGTCCAAGGAATATAAATTCAATTGGCTGATGTTAGGGGATACACTCATTCAACACAGGGCTGAATGAGTGTATCTCCACACTCTGTACCTTTCTTGCACCACATTCATCCTGCTGTTGCCTGACTCTGCTGGATAGCGTGGCTTTTAGGCACAGAACTGTATCTTTACACTGTATGGAGGCCAACACAAAAAGAAAGGCTGGGGTGGGGCATGTCAGCTGAAGCAATGGCATGGTTACTTTCCAGCTAATTTTTCTTTCTAATTTTACTCTACTCTTTTGTCTTCTCTTGCATTTTGTTTGCTTCACCTCACATTTCATGTTGTTTATTGCTCATCTTTCCATTAGTAGCACACTATATTTTTATCCCCTGTAAATGCAACACATGCTCCTGCTCCTTTTCTTGTAATGCTTCCAGCACTGCACAAGCATGTCTACATTTTCCTTTTCTTTTTCTTCCATCGTAATGTAATATACACCATATCCACTTTACCACTTTCCTCTCAATTAAATTGTTCTAAATTATTTGTTTCTTGTGAAGGGAGAACAGAAATGTCTTAAAAATAACTGCTTTATCTTTAATCACATGGGTATCATAATGGTTTGTGTGTATTCTGTGTAATTATGTTATATCATTTGGCAAAAATTGGTTTAACATTTGGGAGTTAAGATTTTAGAGGAGATAAAATTAAAAATAATTTTATATTAAATATAATTATACTGAGCCAGAATGGTGTTAATTAAAATGTCCTCCCCATTAGTTGGAATTTAGTGCTTTGTAAATAGCATGTTACTGTATCAGTGACATAGTATATGATATACAAGGAAAGCAGGAGATTTACATCACAATTCTTACAAGATGCTTTAATTCTAACTTTCATTTTTTTACAGTACTCATCACCATTAACTATTTTTTGCCTTGTTACAAGTGGTTTTTGTTGCTAGTATGTTAATAGCTTTTCCTAATGCACCCAACTCAGTGCAAATCTTTTTACTAGTAATCCATAATCCACAAGTATTTCTTCACCTGTAGGAGTTAGATTTGGTTTTATTCCCCCTCAAGCTGGTCAAGAATTCCATTATGAGTTCTATTCTGCTCATATCGAACTCCCCGTGAAACCCTCTTTATATTTTGACTGCGAGTGCATTACTTACTGTGGATACAGAATGTCCTTTGCCACGGTGAATCCAAATCCGGGTGCTAACAGTGTCAGTGAAAGCAGGGAGTATAAAACACTTTGTTCCCTCCTGCTGGGAGCTGGGCAGGACTGCAGTGCTGGTCACTGCCCCCGGTCCTTTGGGGAACTCTGTGATCCAGCAGCCTCATCCCCATGGCTCTACAATGCTGTCTTGCTCGCAGGCCATTTCCTGGCTGCTCAGTAGCACAGAGGGGTTTGCATTGTGTATCCTCTTCCGTGGGTTATCTACAAACTTGACAAAGGTCCTGATATCCTCTTTGGTGTAAATCCGTCAGTAGTTATGTACAAGAAGTAGTACAGTTAAGGCTGTTATATAGCAGTCTAAGTTATGGTTGTTCATGGAGGTGGTTGCAGCTCTGTGCTACTATGCTGCCTTTTGTTGTAAGCTGGAAAATGAATTTACTCTTTCTTTTTTTCTTGTAGCAATCCCTTCCTGAAAGCCCTTCCAAGATGTAGTCTGGAGTGTTCTCATTAGAATTTAATCCCTTATATTTTAATAACTATCCTACTGGGTTACTAAGGTGTTAGAATTATCTTAAAAAAAATATATATATATATATATCATTAGTTAGCAAATTAAGACAATTTATCTCTCAGATACATTCTGTTTGAATAGAAACAAAACAGTTTTATAACAAAAGGAACCCTCTTAACAATAACTTGCTTATTTTCAGAAGCAGAAAACATTTTTTTTTAAACCACAGAGAAAAAATGTTTCAAAACAAGTAAATGCATTTCAAAGCATAATTGTATAATTTATCAGGAAGAAGGTTTAGTCCCTCCAACACAGTCACAAACTGTGTTGCACATTACTTCTCTAATAAATTTGAAAAATTGTCTGAAGCACCAATATTTTTTATTAGCATCCAAACTGCATCCACACAGTTATTTAAAGGTAGCATGGATAGGCAGCAATCCCACACATTCGCTGCTAATGGAACCTTTGGAACTGGAGCATTTAATGCCTACCTGGGAAGCAGCTCTCAGGATGCGCAAGGCAGGCTGTGGTGGTATTTGGGGTGACCCAAAGCAGTGCTGTGGAGGCCAGCAGGAGCTGAGAACCTGCTGGGAGCCATGGTGATGAGGTTGGCCAAGCTTAGCAAAAATCAGCATGAACCATTCACATTGCTGAGGAATAAGAGTAAGGGAGGGACAGTCACTGTGTGCAACCCAAATTTCCGGGAGGTGAGACAACAGCACCATTGATATTTGTGTGCATGACTTGCAGAGCCTGCCAGGGCTGGAAGATCACAAAGCAATGATAACAATTCCACTGCAGGGAGTCGTGCTTCTTGTTGAGCCCTGACTCAGAGGGCTACTGTTCTCTCTGGACCTTGAGATAACACTTGAGGAGCAAGAAAGACGGTGTCTCAGAGATACTCACAGCTCTTACGAATGGCTATAATGGGACACAACTGAAACAAGTCTCTGGAGGGCAGCTTCCACAGAGAAGGAGGTGCTGAAGAAATAACTCCATGCACTTCAAAGTGCAACTGCCCGCCTTTGCAATTTGACTGCCCTACCCTGGCCACCACAGCTGTCGAGGCCATGTGTTCCCACGTGACTTGTCACCAGAAGTTGCTGGAGATCTCAGGTCTGTCCTTCACACAGCAGTAAAGCCCAGCAGCTGTGTCCTGTGCTCAAGTGGGAGCAGGACCATCAGCAGGATACATTGCCTGGCATTTTTTCCCAAGACACAGAAATTAATTCAGTAAGCAGCTGCCACCCCATAGAAATTGTTCTTCCTCCCTCAGCCACACATCTTACTACAGATGGACTAATTAGTAATTAGCTGAGCCACAAGCATCTCTCTTCATCTGTCCCTCTCTCTGGTAACTGGTCGCCAGTACAGAACTGGGCAGTGAAATGCATGTGACCACAGAAATGGTAGAGCTAATGAGAGCTAATTTTTAAGTCCCGAGTCTTAAAAACTGTTTCTTACAGTAAGTGTTCTCTCAAGTGATAGCAAAAAATTGCAAATTCCAATAAAATCTTACAACGTACTATCATTACTGTGGTGAAAGATATTGTTATTATTGGAAAAATGAAATAGCATTGAGCTGCTGTTATATATAACAACATATACTGTCAGTGTCTTGTATCTTGCTGCTGATAAAGCAGGAACCCAAAAAGTCCTTCCAAGACTGATGAATCAGTCCAGGTTCTTAAACTAGGAATCAGGTGGAAATGGAAATTCACCACGTACAGCTAGAGTTGCCCCACAATATTTGAGTACAATCACATTTTGCAAAGTGGTCATTAATTTTGGTTCTGCTCATTTTTGGTATCCAAATCAATACCTCATAGATGTGATTTGTGAAGAGGGCACTTATTAAATGAGTTCAATTTCAAGTGTTAAGCTATGGCTGAGATGTATGTACGAAGTGCTTACCAAATATTTGCTTCCAGATGCAATTATTTTAGTAGTAAATTGTTGAAATAAAATCTTATTTTATGCCTAAGTCCAGTAGCATTTGAATGTTTTTATTGGAAATAAGCTATACCAGAGATAGTCCTTATCTGTGAACAATAGAATCATAGGCTGCTCTCCCCAAGATTTTTATTGCTAATTTTTTTCTGCTAGAGACTTGTGCATATTTTAGACTGAACTTATTTTGTGCTGATGCCTTGCACGTGGAGTAATAAACAGGTTTATCAATATACAAAGCATCTGAAACCAGTGTATTTATTACATAAATGAGTTAGTTCTTTGGGCCTTGCTTCAGTTGCATTTGAAAATAAGGTTAACTTTTCTGGATTGGTAAATAGCACTGTAAACAATAAGAAAAAGACTATCTTCATCATGGAGGACTTCTGTGGTTCATGAAATATTAACAGCTTTCAGTGTACAAAATATATATTTCATTTTTTTAAATGTTATGATTATAGACTGCCTCTGTAAAGGCAGCAAAATAGTTTTCATGATGATTTTTGGTTTTGACTCTCATCTTATTGCTGATAATTTCCCCTCTTTAACATCACCCCAAAAATTAAGTAACATGAAATGTTACTAAAAATATTATTTAATTGTAACAGATGTTAAATCACAAAAAAATGACTTAGAATATTACTTCTCAGACCTTAGTAATAAAATGCCCCTTCTGCCAATCTAATTGGACAATTTCACCAGTTTCTTATACAAGGGAAGTCAACTACTCCTTAAAAAAAAAAAAAAAGTGATAAATTAGTAATTCATGTTATAAATTCAAATCTGCAAAACTTCAGTCTCATCATGTTGCTCTAGTTGTACAAAATGGGGTAGAAATAGCCTCAGGGAAGAATCCAAAAGTAATGAGGTTAGTTCAAGTGGAGCTGACAGGACAACTCTCTATCAGTCCCCCAGCACTAAGCCATACATCCAGATGCAGCAGGTAAAATTCACCCTAAACAATCACAAGACCAGCTGCAATTTTCCTGTAGTTTCTACTTCTGTTTTTGTGGCTAAACACACAACCTAAGACAGTGTTAGGAAGGTACAGACCACAACATTTATGAGAACTTAAAACACCAGATTAACAGTGTACAACCACATCTGCCTTAGCAGAACTCTGCAGTAAGTGAACACAATTTTCCCCTTTCTATAATAACAGGATCTGCTTAGCTTTAAAATAGTTTCTGTATGAAAGATGGAATAACAGAATGTATTTTAGTTCACCCTGGCCATTTGGTGGCAATATACCTGCCAGATCTACAGTAGCACAACAATAATTAACTGAGACAGTGCCAAAGGGACATAACACTTTTACTGATAAATTCTTTACATCTTTCCAAAGGGTCACAGCCAGTATTTCAGCTTTAGGCTGGTTTATTGCCTAGAGGAAATTTGATTTTGATGGACTTACACAAGCTATGGAGAAGGTGATCTGGAATGGTTACATGTTTCAAATGTGAAAAATATTCCAGGGGAAATAGAAAAGCTGCTGCGCTTGAACTTCATGCAAATAAAGTCTTACCCGAATATAAATGATGTGCATTTTTGAGCAAGACTGCCAAGCTGAAAAAACAAAGCATATTAATATTATAATACCAAGATGAGATAGTTTGATCTTAGTTTGATAGAAATGATTATAACCGAGATTAAGGAGGTCATCACAGTACAAATCATGAATAGAAGGAAATGAAAAACCAGAAACCAGAAATCCTAGCAGTAGTTATTTAGTGAGAAATGAGTTTAAACCCACTGTTTACAAAGTTCTAAGTTAGAAACACTTGTGAATGTTATTTTTATTAATTCTCCACTGTCCTTCCAGCATAGACACAACAAAGCTGATGTTAAAGTGTTTTTGTTAGCACAGCTGACTTTCCTTGATGAACCAATTCTTGCCAAAATATTCATTTACTAATATAACTCTGCCAGCAGACTTTTTTATGTGTATTATCCAGCCTCATACAAGGTCTACCTCTGCCTTTCTTTTGATCCCTAATTGGCCATCACCCTCTTTAAGCAGTTTCACATTGTGCAGTCCAAATGAAATACTGCAGTGATTCAGCAGAGACAGCTACACGTTCAAAACATTTGCGTTTGACCTTTTTTTTGTATGCTAGTTTAATGTAAGTGAACTGTATAAAACTGTCAAAACCGGTCTGATGTCAGGGTCTTGTTGGAATCTCCTGGTATATTCCTGCATCTGAGCAGGATTAGAGAGAAGCCTGAAAAGGTTCTTAGTCCCAAAGGGCAACTGCTGCAGACAGAAGTGCCCATTGCCTTTAGTGATGGCTGAACACTATTTGTGGTCACAAATGCCAGTTCAGAAGTAATGTCAAGTTCCAAGTGTATAAGTAACATCCTAAAAGAGAAAAGTAAAATGGGAACTACCTGAACACCAGCCACTGTGCTCCAAATTCTGAAGAAATATTAATGGGGATGCTGAAATTTTATTTCTTTGAAGACTTACAAGATTCTCCCTTTATAGAAAAGATGATTGTAAGAGTTTTCTTCAGGAAGGAAAAAGTAGATCAAGGATAGCTCTAAACAGGAAGTAACAGTGAGGGGCATTAACAAGATTTATATCAGTAGGCATGGACAGTATTTTGGTGGGTGGAGAGGGGTGGGAAATGGTGTATGTGTTTTGTTGGAGTTTGTTTATTTTCTTAGGGAAAATCAGAATTTGGGTTCCTTGGCTTAAGAAACAGCTTTGGCAGGATAAAAATGGAAGCAAGGTTTCTTCTTATAGGTCGAATTCCAGCAATAATAAAACAAGGCTATAGCTACTTCCACTGGATCTGTATATATCCCCAGGCTGTCTGTGGAAGCTACACTGACTTACAGGGAATGAAACCTGGCAAGGCCTTCCAGAGGTGGGTAAATTAGGTCAGGCTAATATGAAACACAATCAGGCAAACACTTAGAAAAAAAAAAAATGTTTAAGGGATTGTGATGCCCATGGCACCCTAAATGAAACAATAGTTTTTTGAGAATTTAAGTGTGAACTTTTATGTGCCTTAATCAGGAAGACTCCTCAAAGTATATAATGAATGATGGCACCAAAATGTGAGCAACAACACTAGCATTAGACAAAACAATCATCCCCAAGAAAAACACCTTTCCCTCTATGCCTGTCAGAATTGTAAGGCTGGTACAAGTCAATGACAATAGACACCATCCCAGTTATTCTGTCAGATACTACGCTTGGAAAGAGTCTATCCAAATTACTTACTTAATGAGACAAGTGTTTTGGTTCCAGGTTTGTACGTTCTAGAAACTTGTTAATTTGGGCGAAATCGCTGTGGTGCACATGTAAGCAAATGCATCAGTCTGTGAAAAGAGCAGTCTCCTTGAATGAGAATAATTTAGGAAAAAAATAAAATAGAGGAGCACAGGTGCAAAATGATGAATAGCAATAAATTGAAGATGTTTATTACCATTTCTTCTTTTTATTTTGTTTTCTGCAAAATCTGATAAATATTAATTTAAATATTAATATGAGATTTCATTGATAACACTGGACTTCTGATACCTGTTATTACTAAAGTCCTAGTGGTAATAAAGCAGAACCTTTAAATACTTATTGAAGTGTCTTCTGAACAGTGAATGGGCCATTAATCCTGTTTATGAAAAGTCAATACATACAGAGTATATTTTCTCAATGATCAGGCTGTTTGTAGTTACCAATTATAACCTGCTTTTCTTCAGTCTAAGGAGCCCAGATTCCTTTAGCTCATACAATATGTGAACATATTCGTGCCATCTCAAAAGCAGATAAGCTGAATTTTTAGATGTTTTATTTATGGGATGTCAGTCTTAACAAATGTTGCAAATACAGCTCAGCAGCATAACGAGACTGTTTAAACCCTATATATATTAAGAAAAAAAGTACAGAACTGAGTGACGTTTTACGTCAGTTATTGCTAATGTGAATGATGAACGATATCTAGAAATACACATAAATGTGTGTGTATACCTCAAAAATAAGGATGGCTTTGAAAGAAATGGTGCATCATTTCTTTTCTTCTCAAATTCAGGATGCACTGAATGAATTTCAAAGATTAAGAATGGAAAACATAACCTCACTGCAAGTTAACAGCCTTGGCTATAAGTACCTGCTTTCCCCACATGCTGCTTGCCCTGTGTAAAACATGCTGGCAGTGTGAGACAATGGAATTACAAAGCTTTTCTAAAGCAGATGTGTCTCAAAAATTTAAAGCACCATCTTTAACAAAAAATTTCACTTTCTTCTACTTTTACTTGTTACATCATGTCCACTCTAGATGTTTCCCTGCTGCACCGTGGGGTCCCTCCCATGGGAGACATTTCTCCATGAACTTCTCCAGCCTGAGTCTATCTCACGGGCAGCAGCTCCCTGCAAACTGCTGCAACGTGAGTCCCTCCCACAGGCACCAGTCCTCTCCAAAGTGCTGCAGTGTGGGTCTTCCTCTCCATGGGCCTCCCACGGGGTCACAGACTCCTCTCAGGCATGCTCTGGTGTGGGGCTCCTCCATGGGCTGCAGGTGGATCTCTGCCTCCCCATGGATCTCCATGGCTGCAGGGGCACAGCTGCTGCACCATGGTCTGCACCACGGGCTGCAGAGGAATCCCAGCTCCGGTGCTTGGAGCACCTCCTGCCCCTCCTCCTCTACTGACCTTGGTGTCTGCAGAGCTGTTCCTCTCATATATTCTCACTCCTCTCTTCTCTGGCCACAACAACTGCACAATAACTTTTTGGTTTTCTTTCTTTTTAAATGTGTTGTCACAGAGGCGTTACCCCCATTTCTAATTGGCCCAGTCTTGGCCAGGGGCACATCCATCTTTGGAGCCACCAGGGATTGGCTCTGCCAGACATGGTGGAAGCTTCTGGCAGCTCCTTGCAGAAGCCACTCCTGTAGCCCCCTCAGCTACCAAAACCAGGCCATGCAAACTCAATACATTCCCAATCTAATCTTCCTTAATATTGCCATTAAAGAGGACAATGAATGAGTCAGTAAATACAAGTGTCACATTTGATTTCTGGGTGTTCACATGACCTGCCTTCCCAGTTTAGCATTTTAATCCCATAAAGGATTAACTTCCAATTCACACTCAGAAGCGCTTCCATGTGGTAAAATGTTTGAGCATTTGCCTAAACTTTTAATTGAATGTGGCTCAAATTCATTATTCTTCACTTGATTTGCATTTGTGAGTAGATTATTATTTTTTGAAAACCTTCATGTAAAATGCAGATTATATATTGTCTGATGATCCAAGGAAGTGTCTCAGTGGGGAAGTGTGCAGTGAGTACATCAAAATGAAGAAATAGTCACAGAGGAAAAACACGAAGATTTCTTAAACTTTTAAATGTTTGGTGTATTTTAACTGTGAAATACACAACCTTTAGATCTATATTGTGGTCAGTAGTGGTTTTCAGTGCTGTAGAAGATGTCTGAAGGATTTGTGAGACAAAGAGATTTTCTAACCTAATGCTTTTAGAACTCTAAACCATCTAGACTAAATATTTGTTATCATTAGTCAGAACTAAATTAAATATTATAATTAACAAGTATATATTACATACAAGCTAATTCTACTAAGCTACCTGTTTTACATAAGCTCCAGCTAAGCTAAGCAACAAAGACATTTTGTTTCCTCAGGAAAACAAGTAACAAGTAGCATCTGTAAAACTCAACCAGACTAATTTGCAAGTAGTTTTGGAATTAGCTAAATCTATCTGAACTTCTCTGTTACATTCAAACTGAAACCGATCTGCAGTTGCATTATTGAAAGATGCAAGGTGCAAAGAACTGGGTGTCAAACAAGTAGATCAGCAGCAAGAGAAAGTCTATGAGAAATGAGGGGCTACTCCTTAATGGGACAGAGAACTGATGACAGAGGACACAGAAAAGAACAAAGTACTCGATGCTTTCTTCACTTCAGTCAGACCTTCAGTAAAGAAAACGGCCACTCTCTTCTCACCGGTGTCCAGTCAGGACAAGAAGCATATTAAAATACAGGAAACTCCAGCTAAATATAAGAAAATGCTTATTTATGTGAGGGTGATCACTACAACAGGTTGCCTGCGACCCCATCCCATCAGGTTTTGAGTATCTCTGAAGAAGAAGCCTCCACAACCCCTCTGGAGACTGTGCCTGATCAGGGGCACTGGACCAGGTCATCTCTAGAGATCCCACCCAACCTTATTCACTCCGTAATTCTGTGATAAAATTGGGTAAAGAAAGTAAAATTTTCTTTACTACAAAAGACAAAAGCTGGAGTCATGGTATTTTTCCCTTAATGTAATCTAATCTATACTCAAGTACCCAAAAATAATAATAATTTCCTATTTAATTTGACTGCTGGATTTTTCCAAGTAGTGCATTGACTGTAGAATCCTTTTGATTATGTTGTCTGATTGGAGATGTAATAACTTACTTTCATTGTGATTGACAGCCCTTTTTAAAATGACTTTGAGAAATGTTTCTATTAACTATTTACTATTAAAGCTGTTTTAGTAAAATATTAGATGGGGGGGAAAAAACCAAAACATCTCTTAGCTATGATTGGTGCTGTAATTTATTTGGGAGGTTCTTTTTGCCTGCAAAACAAACTGGCAGACCGAAGCAAACCCCATCATGGTAAGGAGTGCTACCTTGCCAGTAAATCCCTTGCTAGAGATGATAAAGGCATAACAAATGTGAAATTAGACAGCTCAACCATCTATTAATCATGGAGCAAAGCAGAATGCTGCCCATTGTTCTCCACAATGGATGGTGTCTTTCATAAGCAGTAGTGTTTTCTGAAAGTCTTAAAAATGGTTTGGTTTTGTTTTTCTTAAACTTGTCCAAGACATATTTTTCTCTAATCTGAAAAAGGGATGACTAAAAAGGGGTATGACAAAGATCTGCAAAATCATGAGTTGTATGGAGAAGTTGGATAGAGACCAAGCATTCACTGCCTCTTCCAAAACAAAACCTGTGGGGGATCAAATAAGGCTATTAGGAGCTACACTGGAAAGAAATGAAAGTTTTCTTCATGTAGCAGAGAGGAGTTATAAGGAACTACATGCCAAAAAGGTGCAGTGAGTGCCAGAAACTTGCAGGAGCACTAGGGGACACTGGACAACTTCACAGAAAATAAAACCACTGAGGATTATTAAATACTCAAGCACAGTATCTAGATCAAGAAGTCTCTGCTTCACTCAGCAGATGGAGGCTAGAAAGTATCCTGTGTACTCGCCCCCTTTGTAATCTCTCAGAAACATTCCCATTTGGTCACTCTTCCTTTGAGTCTCCTCTTCAGGACAGGCTGAAGTGTTCTACCTAAGCAATGTGGGAAGAAACAAATAGTATCAGTAGACAGGAAACAGAAAAAGTGGAGGGGAAGATCAAAATTAGGAAGAGTAATAATTTTAAAAAGGAAGAGATCCAGACCACGCTTGACAGCACTTACTGCTATCTTCAAATATACGTGATCTGGTGACCACTGATCGTGGGTGGGCAGTGATCTGGTGACCACTGATCTGGTGATCACTGATCGTGGCCTAGGGCCACACGATCTGTGGTCTGAACTGTCAAATGTCAAACACAGCATAAACCTCACAGTAAATGTGATAATAAGAGGTATCATTTTACAATACTGCAGAAAGACTATGCTACTTCATGCAGTTATATTAATGCGATATTCAAATGATAAATGCTTTGATTAATTTGTATCAAATCAATGTCTGAGTATTACAAGTTAAATAACTCTACAAAAATTAGATATTATATATGTAAAAAAAGTTATGCATTGAAATAAAGCTTTTGAAAACCAGTGATATTCTTTTAGCATGCAGCTTAGGTAAAATCAAGCATAGCCATACCTGAATAAAACACATTAAGACTTAACAGATTTTATAGGTACCAATCTTTTATATAACCTTCTCCCTCAAGTAGTTGAAGGTTTTAACATAACAAAACCAAAGGAAGAAATATGCAAGAAGATGTTAACTTGTAATCATTTAAAACACACACACAAAAATCGGTGAAATACTCATTTAGAACTTGAGAATAAGAGAAGATAGATTGAGAAGGAAGTGTGTTCTTTGTGAGGCAGCAGCAATTTGTACTTTTCTAGCAGCCATTCACAGCACAAAAGTCTACTAAAGAATTCAAAAAATAACTTGTGATGGCATTCCCTCACTCATCTTTATCACAGAAAAGTAAGCAGCCAGCATGTTCAATAAGAATATAAGACAGATGCATTGAAAGATTTTAGCACCTAAGGCACCTTCCTATAAAAGACCTTCTGCCTGATGCACAGGACTACTACAGAGGGAGCACTCACGGTTGCAGCAGTCCACTTATCAACAGCGAGCTATTTTATTTTAGCTAGTGACAAACATTTGGAACCACCAGTTTCAGGGTGTGTATTTTTGCTTTCTAGGGAAGTACTTTCCCATTTATTCCGCAGAACAGCCCAACCAAGGTGCAGAGCAGTTGTGTAACACACACAGATGCACACACACATTTGTACCTACTCTGTCCCTCTCACCCTCAGAGGAAAACTCTATGAGTCTGGTAGAAACAAAGTCTCCAAAAGCACATACTTTGTACCCAGAAATCAGGCTTCAGAACAATAAATTTTCTACCAGAGGAATTACTGGTACTTTAGGCAGAATGGAGGAAAATGTTGTTTCTTTCTCTTCCACTTAATCTTCAAGCAGAATTTCCTTTAGACCAAAGACATCAACTATCTTACTTTTTCACAAAGAGTTTAAGTTGGAAATGCATTGGCACCAAAAGAAATAATCATCTCTACATTGGTTCCTTATTCTTACCTCGTGCCATCCTCCCCTTGCGCTGGCAAAAGGGTTGATCCTGGTCAAGAAACTGATCTGGACTATCAGTGACCTCACAGTATTTTACTGGCCCTCTGGTGGCTTCCTTTAGGTTTCTGCAGCTTTGGGTGTAAATCCAGCCCTGGCTTTAAAAAATGCAAAGGGCTGTAGAAGTCCTCTCTCTCTTTCTCTCACCAGAAGCTTTATCTAAGCCTGAACCTCATTTTTTTCCTGCAAGTTAACTTTGAGGTCATCTTTTTATTCCTTTAATGTTATTAAACTAAACCTCATGCTAATATTAACATTACCAAGTAATAGTCACATTAAGTTGAAACTACTACTCTGGGAGTGTGGGAGGAGAAACAGAACTTGCAAGGTTTTGTTGCCAAACAACTGTGTTGTAGTTAGCTGGCAGACAGTGGAATAGTAGCTACTGCTGCTCAGGCCAGTGTTCTACATTCTCTGTAAATACTCTTACAGGCCTTAGGAAACATTCAAATTCAATTTGAACCCCTCAGTTCTGAATTAGAGTCTCTAAATATCAGGAAAACAACAGCCACAGGAAACTTGGATGCAATGGCAAGGGTAGGTCTTGGTTTACTCTTCCATTGTCATGGGCTTCTGCACACAATGCCACTGCAGCCTGTGCTGCTGTATGACATCTTCAGGAAAAAAATATAGAAAAAGATTTTATAAAAGCCAAGCTAAAAGCACTATTTCAAATTTTCTTTTTAAGTGTATAAAGCTTTAATTAGCACTACTCAACTGGAAAGCTTATAAATATTTGAATAGCAGTAAGAAGTCGTTTACTTCTACATATATCTTGGCATGAACTGGGGTCACATGTAATTATCCAAATGACAGCATCCTCTTTGAGATTGTTTTATGTGGATCACATTTCCTGATCAATGTTGGAAATAACTAATATTAATGAGTGTCACTGAACCTTTAATGTACTTCCTTTTTATTCTTTAAAAGAATTACGTATGTTCAGAGCTTCATTCATATTGGAATAAGCTGTTCCATGTCACTTTTTGTGACAATTACTAAAGTTCTGTTTTATTCTGTGGTTCCAAAGATAATTGGCAATGTTTAACTAAATATTAAATATGAATCCCCAAGAAGGTTTTAAACTTGAATTTTGAGTGAGTGCATAAGGTGAGAGATGTTTTGACTATTTCAATTCAGATGTTCTTACACTACCACCAAAAACTATATTTAGCTGTTGAAGTTATAGGTTCATCTTTAAATGCTAACAAGGTCAAAATATTTTCCTGTGGAAAAACATTAGCTGTAATTCAAAAATAGAAAATACTTTAAATTATCACAGTGAAGACTTTCTGATTTGCCTAAGTCTCTTGAATACCAGATATAACTTAGAAGAATTTTAGTCTGAGAGAAACTCCTTTGTGACTACATATGCAGTAAGTACATGGGTTAAAGGTCTTCTCTTAAAAATACCATGTTATTCTGAATTGCTGTTTTCTGATGACTCATACCAGATTCACTTCCCATAACAACTCACTATCGTTTAATGCACCTTCATTTCCAGAGCCAGCCAGCATTACCACTGTGAGCACCCCGCTGGGGATCTCACTACAAAAGCAGGTACTCCAGATTCTATTAATTTCATTCATAATTATCAGTGGATGAGATCCTCAACCATGTATATCCGTTAAGATGTGTTTCACTGTATTGTTTAGTACAGACTAATATTTAGTTCAGCATTAGTTAAACTGCTTTAATTGATGCCTAATTTCAAGTCAAGGGGGATCTCGAGATGCCAAATATTTGGTTGTATAAACATGCTTGTTTGGTGAACTAAAGTCACTCAAGAGGGTATTTTAATTTATGTTACTGTATTCCTGTTATGTCTTGGTATTGCTCTTGCCAATGTTTCACATTTTGGTTGTATGAATTTCCTTGAAAGAATAGCTTTGTCATTTGTTTCAGATCCAATGGCACCAATGGCAACTACAGGATGAACAGGCAGAGTTTCTATTTTAAACTAAGCACCAAACACAATCTCAGAGTTGATATCCCCTTGGCAGGTAGGTATTTGAAATAAATGCTTCATGTAGAGGAATTATATCCTGCACAGGACAACTTCTACTTCTATTGAGGCAACACTTCTGTTCTTTAAAGTATTCTTTACAAAAATCAAGAAAGACCAGGCTGATCCGGCAGGAATTCACTGAAAAAATGCTCAGATTTTTCCATCATTGGTCTAAAGAAACAGTAAGTTCACTACAGATATGAACATCATTGTGTATCACAGATACCTTCCCCTCCTGCTTCTGTAACGCCCTCACAAACCCAACACTGCAGTGGAAGCCAGACCAGGTCAGTAACTAAAAACTTAGTCCAAATACTCAGAGTAGAATTTCTGTAGTTTTAAGTAATGATAATTGTTCAAATAAACAGATAGAAACTGCAAACAACTTGATATGTTAGAAACCCTTCAAAGCAGCAGGCAAATGCCATACTGCAGGACTTGTTCACATCTCTTAGATGAAGAGAGTTGAATTTAGAATTAAGTTAGTATTTAAGCACAAAGACCACACATTTATCAATTTTGACAGCTAGTACTTTGCTTTTGACTCCAGTAGTGCCATAAGCTTTTGGTAAGCTCATTATGTGTTGTCTATTTTTCCTTTTTTTTTCTTTGGTTTTTTTGTTTGGTTGGTTGGTTGGTTGGTTTGGGTTTTTTGTTTG
Source organism: Dasyornis broadbenti (assembly GCA_013397935.1). Classification (NCBI taxonomy): domain Eukaryota; kingdom Metazoa; phylum Chordata; class Aves; order Passeriformes; family Dasyornithidae; genus Dasyornis; species Dasyornis broadbenti. The sequence continues at coordinate 61,969 of VZRN01000631.1, forward strand.
TTTTTTGGTTTGGGGGAGTTTTTTGTTTGTTGTTTGTTTTTTCAGGTTTTTTTGGTTTTTTTTTTTTTTGGTTGGTTGGTTGGTTGGCTTTTTTGTGTTTGGGGATTTTTTTTGTTTTTTGGTTGTTGGTTTCTGGGTTTTTTTGTTGTTGTTTGTTTGTTTGTTTGAGATATCAGTTTTCCTGCTGGGGAAAAACAAAAGTATTGGCACACATGATACACTGCAAAGTATGCTTGTTGCATCCTGAGTTTAGGATGGAGGGTTTTGCCTCAGGAGGCCTCAGGATGCCCCAGGAAGCGTCTGTGCTGTGCTCCTTTCTCGTTTGGATTTAAATAGCATTCTCCTCACTGTTATCACCAGGTATCATGTCCTGGAAACTCAAGACAGATCCCAGTCTCATAACACTCTGCTGTAACCTCTGGTGCTGTCACATCCAGCTATTCCCATTGCATCCATACCAATAGCAGTACTTCAGTTACAAACCTCTATGCCATGAAGAGTCATCAATTTAATTCCAGTCTGCTGGAAGCAGACAGTTCACATCAGTAGCTCCTATCTAGGCCTCCATTGCAAACCTACCACTTCCTACAATATGGAAAGTAATTTATGATAGAGACACCAAATCCCAGGACAGAACTCCTCCTCTTCCAGCAGGCATAGGTTGTATTATTAGCCAAAGAGCTGTCACTCTTTATTGTGGTTCCCAGTGCTTAAATGAGACTCCAGATTCCATTGGAATCTTATTCAGGATGGATTAATTTAAAATTTTTCTTGTTTGTTTAATTTCTTGTCACAGTAACCATGGTGATAAGCTGTTCAGGAATTAACAGAATATTTTGAAATATATTAATGTTATCCCCTATCCATTTTAATGTGCGCCATCCTTCAGACACTAGCTCAAAATACTGTTAGTGTTGAGGTCCAGTGGACTTCTGTAATACTATGGAAGTAATTGATCCAGGTCCCAGCTTTAGCAAGAGGCATTTGCTACCATTTAGAGTACAGTATTTCACTTTTCTGGACCAGTTCCAAAGCACAGCATCACATATGGACAAGTCCCAGAGCTTGCTATTTATTTATTTAAGAGGAGAATTAAGCCACAGAACTAGAGCATTATCCATGGTTATTAGCAATGCACTTGTGCTGAAAAGGTTTTAAAGATTTAAACAGCAGTATCAGGAGCAGCTCTATAGGCTGCTTCTCCATTTTATGTTCTTTGCATTCTGTACAGTGTGGGTTTTCTCATAATACTATTGTGCTACTTGCATTCATTCAAGCAGGTGACTGTGGGGAATTTTGAAGATAAAATGCTTCAAGGAACGTATGTATACTTTGCCATATTTGGAATGAAAATTGAGGAAAAGAGTTTGCAAACAACAAAATATGTAAGTTAGATGTATCATAAACAGAATACAGGAAAAATCATTCTTTAATCACAGGCAGCAAGACATCGTTATCTTGGAGTTAAGGTTGCTAAGCAACTTAGCTGGTACAAAACCTACAGAGCAGAAATCCCACTGTTAATAAACTGTAAGTGTGGTAATGTCCCAAGTAACATAGACTAAAATGATAACATTATATTTAATATATTCCCTTATCTGTAAAAACCAGGCAAGTCATATTCTTATTCCCATTTTTCATTCTAATAATTGTGCATTTTGTTGAACCCTTTATCAGTGCGTAATAATACGGTATAGAAAACGTAGTGTAAAAGATAATGCACAATGGACAGCAGAATAAATATCAAGTGATGGCAGAATTTTCAATACTTTTTCACTTCCTACACAGACTTTGGAAAGTGTCTTACCTGAAGATCTCTTGTGTCTGCTCCCTACTTCATTCATAAAATTCCCAAAGCTGTAGAACTTGAAGACCTTTTAGGAATTTTGGTCTTTTGGTCTAAATGCTACTTGTGAGCCCAGGTTCATCACTTAATTTGTCTTAAAGAAATAAAAATCACTTGGGAAACTATGAACAGAAAGATAAAGCAAGTAGATAATAGTAAATCCCCTTTAAAACACTCTATGGACAAACTGAATGTGTCATAGTAATTACAAATAGTCCTCCAGGTATTTACTAAATAAGCACTTGATGTGAAAAGAGGCTGAACATGCCAAAATTATGACTGGAGTTCATCACATTGCTCTTCCTTATGAGAAAATAAGTCAGGAACTGTGAATAACAGAACAGGAGTGAAGGAGAAAGGAGACTACACTAAAATTTTATTTTTCCCAAGAAAAGTAAAAACTGAAATCCTCCTCTGTTCCTGTCTGAACAAAATCCTGAAATTTCAGGAACTACCACCCTGGTTTCTTTCAGCATTGCCCCCATCCTTGTGCATTGAGTTTGTCTGGAGCTGACACTGGTGTCCCTAGAGCTTGAATGTGACCCCTCAGGCACCGAGCTCCTCTCTATGACTGAGCTGCTAAAACAACCACCACTTGTCCTGGAGCAGAGCTGGGTGGGCTGTGGCGGGACACAGCCTTTTCTTGTATGACGTGCTCCTTCTGCTTCTGTTCCTTGCCTGTATTCCAGGTTATAATAATAAGTCTTTGTGGGAAAAGAAGGCAAATTCAAGACAGTGTTATCTAATGAAGGTTTTGTCTTAAGTAAAGAATTCCAGATGTTGAAACAATGGCATTTTCAGCTACAAAACTCAGTTGCTTTACCTGATGAAATACGGAGATTTATAGGGTCACTGTTCAGTTTATTGGACACTCTATTCTGCAGTTCAGACTACGGGAATAAGTGTAATAAAAGTTAGAATAAATGTATTTAAATTTGATTTAGACCTTGAGTTAAACAACCCTATTTCCCGTACACCTTTCAACCATCAAGGCTGCAACAGTCCTTATACTAACAATGTCTCTTTAGGGCTATAATTACTTTTAAAATATGAACTATGTGACCCTTCTGATTATTTTTGCAGGATCCCTGTTGCCTCAATACTCATCCCAAGAGCTATTAATCTCAAGCATTTTTCCTCAGCTGCTCCACTGACCATAAAGCATCACAGAAAGACAGGGAGGGGAAGACATTAAACACCCAGTGAAAGATTTCTGCTGACTTTAGTAAACATTAGATCAAGCAAATAACCATGCATCAAACTCTACTTCGATTAATGGGTTTCACTGAGAACATATTTCATAAGCAAAGCCCACAGAAAAAACACATTCATCCTTGTTTCTCTGAACTTTTAGTGGGGGGATCATGGAGTTAGAGCACTGTGGCAGTGATCTTTTCTCTTGGCTACCAGCACATGACCATGAGCAAGAGAATTATTACACCAATTTCTCAGACAGGAACCACAGAAGTTGGATAACTAACTGTCCAGGGAGCATGGGCTGTCTTTATAAAACCTGAAATAGAATACAAGTCTTCCACATCCCAGCTAAATGTCCAAGCCAACAGATCAGTTTTATCAACATGGGAACAGCTCTCCCTTTAATAGGTATCAGCTGTCTGGCCTCTAAAACCTATGCTCTGTCACCATGCAGCTTTGAATAACATGTTTAGTCTCTTGTGCCAGCTTGTGCCCCAGGCAGTTTGAACCTCACATTTCTTTGGCATGAGTCTACCTTGCTTTGGATGACACCAACTTGAATGTCCACATTTCTCCTTTTACTCCTGTGCTCAAAGGGAAGACTGTCAATCTCTTGTGACATTACTCTCTCCAAAGAAGGAAGTTCAGTTAATTTGGACTAAGAACTTTAAAAACCCATGAGTGGAAATAATTTGTATTAATAGCAGTAGACTGTCCTCTGTGGGTTTTATTCTTCAGTACCATTTATAAACACTACTTATAACCAAGCTCATTGTTACAGCCTATTTAAGAGCTGTTTAATAGAATAGCTTTCCTGTTTTGCTCTCTGTATGCTCAGGGAAGGGAAGCAAAGCCCAAGAAAATAAGGAAAAAACAGAGCCATCATTTTGATAGCTCTGCAGTAATGAATAGTTATTGCTGTCTCCAGACTCCTTAGGTAAATGACCCATCTAGTAGTTACCACATCTCTGGAGCAATTGAACCTGTGATCCCCATGTGGTCTCCCCTCAAGGACACCCGTTTAACTTCCAGGCAGAAGCAGTTATCTTTGTCTGATCAGCCCCTGCTCCTTCACTGCCTCAGCAGGGTACTGACCTGAAGCCTCCTTGTAAATCATGGTGATCATTCTCCACTGTTCTGAGTGCAATCCAGCAGCTGCACGGCGCTCCCCTCAGAGGATAACAGAAAAGCAGCTGATAACTGCCTTACTTTGCAGTGCAAAATAAGACGTTTAGGACAAAAGCACTAGGGAAAAAGCAGATAAATGAGTGTAAATTACTCCTATATATGCTAATCAAACCAAGATTTGCATCAACTTTACCCAGTCCTGAATTGAGCATGAGTTTCTTTTACCTCTCCACTCATTTTACCTTTTTTCCTTCCTTCTTAAGATACAAAGAAGGCTGAACTGAATCCACCTGAGTACTCTGGCAGGATCTCTCTTTGCTTTTCGCCTTGAAGTCTGAACTTCAAAGGAGTGAGATACCACACCTGGCACAGTTTGGTGACTGCATCCCACTGCAGAGGAGTTGATAAAAACTGCCTTGGATGGCACCAGCTGGGGAGAAGGGATTTGTTGGTGCAGCACCATTCACCCCTTCCTTTGTCCCTACAAACCAGATCTGCCCATTCTGCTTCCTCTGTGAAAGCTTTTCACCAGTAAAACCATGTCACTCACCCACATTTCATCTGATGCACCCCAGAGATACATACCTGGGGCAGCTGCCCCTCTGGGGTTCATCCTGCCAGAGCTCTGACACTGGATGCCTTTTCCCATTTCGCTGTCACACTTTTGCACACATATTAGGAATTCATGTTAGTCCGTGGCTTCAGTTTCTACAAGAGACCTGTCTTGTTCAGCCAGGAACTAGAAGGCTTATATAACAGTAATTGCCTGTTCCTCAGCTTCTCCATGCTCCCATAGCATCTCAGACAGCAAGTCTGCTTTTGAAATTTCTGCCTGGCAGCCTGCTCCAGTCTCCTGCAGAGAACCTGAAAAATAACACTTATTTTTCCTATAATGTTCCTTTGCAACATTTCCTGTAGTTTTACAGTAGACAAGATTAAAAAGTACTATGACCAACAAGGAGTTTTCTGTAGTGGGTGACAATTTAATTGTACAATAAGAGATTGTTAGGATGGCAGTTTGTTACAGCTTTGCAAGAAACAGTGTGTGACAATGCAGTTATATTTAGAGATTGTCACTCTCAGCTGTGAAACCTTCACTGCCTTGGTCAAAAGTCTCTTCAGTGCTTCAGCATGATTTTCCTTTATACCTAACTCACATATCAGAGGAAATTGGGGAAGAGAAGTTCTATTTCTTTCTTATTTAGCATCACAGCAACTTCTTTTAAATTGTACAGGTGATTGCGTTTTCTCTGAACTTTCCCTCTTGTGCAGAATGGTGGGCTGCAAATGGTCCATGAATTATGCACTTATCTTTCCCCTCCATCCATTTTAAAGGCTCTGAAGAACTGTATATTCCTTGCCAAAAATGTACATTAGTACATCAAATGGACATTAATTCAATCAAAATAATAAAAATAATGTCTGAGATAATAATTACCTTTAGAATTATCTTTAATAATTATTATAACTGTTTTAAATATGGTACAGTACTATTCCTTTGGGTAAATGGAAGGAGCTTTACTATAACAGCTGCAGGAGCTGCTGTAGATTTTTATCTTTCTACTGTCAATTATCATTAATTTTTCAAATTCCAGATTGTAGCTACAAAAAACCTTGGAATACACAGTAAAAATGGCATACCCCAGAATCTACATCAGTTTCCATTGGCTTGATTTTCAGGCTCCCAGCCTTTGTGATTTTGTGCATTTCAGAGCCACTGAGTTCACTGGACTATATCCAGTTCTCAGTAGACTACACTGGAAAATCAAAGATATTGCAATCAAGGCCATTTTTATTCTAAATTCCATACAAAGCTTAAGGTTTTGAGGTAGGTGGGTTTTTTGCTGTCATTTTTGTTGGGTTTTTTTTTTATTATTTAATTAAAGCCACAAGATAATTAAATATTTTCCAATTCTTCATCAGAATTTCCAAAGTGTGCCTATGAAATCTTTACTAAATCAAATAGGTATGGCTATATCTGAAAAACATTTCTAGTTTCAGTAGCTGACATGTTCCACAAAAAAAAAAAAAAAAAACCCAAACCGAAACAAAAACAAACCCCAACCACCATGCAGAGGTTCCATCAGATATAACTTGCTGCATTTTGTGCCACTGTAGCCTTATATCTCAAATTTCAACTGTGCACCAGTGCTTTAAGCCAAGAAATGAACCTGTCTGCAGAGCTTTGCAGCTTTAATGGCTTCATATTTGATTATATTTATACCCTATTTATTCTTGCAGAGCATGAGAGAACTACATTTAAGACCTCTTAGAAATCGAGCTGAGCCAGCAGAGCCACAGCTCACGAGACCTGTGCTGCTTCTCTGACGTTACAAGCAAAACTAGCTCGGCCCTTTTGAGTTATGAGTTGCCCAAATACTTTATTCTTTCGAAATGACTGTACCCTACATTAACCGTGAGAGTAGGTGTTAAGTTTTGTCCCACAATTTTAAACCATACTATTGCAATTTATTTAGCAGAGCTGACTAAGCTTCCTGCGGGAAATGGTGCCAAGCTCCGTTCTGCAGGTGGGTAGGGATAGGAGCATTGATACTGAAGCACCAACTAGAAGTTTCCCTAATTCACAAGATTATGCTGTGCTTCAAAAAAATGTAGCCATGGTGTACTTTAAGTCATAAATTTTTACTTTTAACTCTGTTTCTGAAGGATAGTGAGCTTCTTAAGAAATTCTGTTTGTAATGGTTGAAACCGTATTTTATCATTCAAAGTTAATAGAATCAATTTGAGTTTTCTTATATTATTCTGGTTTTGCCAGAGATAATTTTATCCTTAAAGCATCATCAGTAGAACATCCAGTTTACATGAGTGATGGTAAAATGAAAGTATCTTATTTTGCAAACCAACAGTCTTGAATTAGTGTCGATAGCACAGCAATAGCAAATACAGAGCTAACAGAAACATACAGACCTAACAGAAACCCCTATATTTTAGTAAATAAAACCATTATTTCTCATCTCTTGTTGGTCTCGTATCTGCAGCCACATGAAGGGTGAACTGTTGATAATTTCCAGTGTAAGATCCAGCACTGAATTTTTCCAGGTACTGGGTTGTTTTGTTTTTTTTTTTTTTTTTTTTTTACTGAAGTGTTCAGTAATTACTAGGAAGAGAAATGAATATTGGAAATATCTTCTTGTGCATGTTTATTCTAGTTACCCAATATGTTTATGCAGTTTCATTATGTTTAGCATAAGCTGGCTGGTTTGATATCTCTGGGTCACTATATACTGCTCTTTTTTCATCGCAACTTTAGATTTTACAGTTTATTAACAATTGCTGTTGGAGTAAAAAGATTGAAGACAGACAAAAGTTGAGCATTTTAAGCATTAAACTATGTGTAGGGTAACAGAAGATTTGGGTGAAACTCAGATATTTTGTGAAAATTGTCTGGGGTTCAGGGGCAAAAAGGCAGCAACAGTGGTTTGGGTGTTTATGGGGATATATTCAGCCTTCTGCTCCCCCAGTGTTTCTGGAGTTTTGCTCAAGGTAGGTGCTGTCACACACAGAGAACCTGTGAGTGTTGTGTGTGTAAGTCATTAAGGCCTGTATTTTGGGCACAGAAAGTCATAGAAACCAAGCATTACCAGAAGACATTAAGCCACTGCTTTCAACTGGATCCATTTAGATACACGGACTCCCCAGGCACTCAGCATGTGTACTTTTTGAACACCAATCACGTCTGCACTACTAAAACAGCAAGTTTTACACAAAAAGTCCTGGGTTTTCTCGTTGTGCTCAAGAATGCACTTTTCAAAGCAAATCTCACAGTCCCCATTTACTCGATTTGGTTCACATTGTGGACCAGTTTTGATGTGCATGAACTCAACTAGTTTAAGGTGAAACTAAATTGGAAGTGCCCATCAACCATTAATGGGCATTTGGTTCACAGAATGAGACCTTAACTAGTCTGATGTAAATCCACCCCTCACCCCTTCAAAATCCACACAGTGAGCACCTTCAGCCTGTTTGCTCCTGCAGATCCACGTCCACTGCTCCACACTGTTTGCTAATGCAGACACAGCATACAAAACTGACTGTGTTGTAAGACTTCTCAGGGTGGAAGCTGGTTCTTGGACTTGTTTTCACTGTGCCCAGAATAATAAGGCTTCAATCTAGATCCTAAGATCCAATATTGCAATAGTTATAAAACCTAGAAACATGAAAGATAATGGGCTGCAAATATGGAATCAAAGTAGGTTCTACGTCTCCAGCAAAAGGGGAACTGAGGCTGCCAGACAGCATCGAACTAGGAGAAAGTTCCTTCCTACTTCAGTGCTGTAAGAAAAGCTACTGAATCAGAAGGTGAGTCTCTTTTCTTTCTATCCCCACTGTCAGAAAAAGAACAATTCTGACTTACTAGGTCAGCATTGTCTGCAAGGCTTTGCAAAGTAACAAAGATGCAAGTGCTTTCTTGTGCCTAAGGCTTGCCCTCTCAAAAGACATATATATAAAAATTATACACACAAATATGTATATATTCATTAATTTTATACTTTGCTGAGCACTTTCAGAGATACTATCATCAGCTGGGCAGAGCAGGGAATGTATTTTCAGTGATAACACTTTTGAACACCATTTCATGTTTTCACAAAGAGTAACACATCTTCCATATATACCAGTGCACTGCAACAAGCATTCCAGATTGCTGGTTTGTCTGGTTCTAGCAGAGGTAGCCTGACCTTGTTCTTTAGAGAGAATTCTTTCCAGCTGAAATATCTAATTCTTCACATATAACCTCAAATTCAGCCACTTTCCACCTCCCACGCTAAACTACGGCTATTTTGTCATGACAAATCTGCTGAGTGGGACTGCATGCAAAATAATCCCTTTTAGCAAGAAATCAGATTAAAAAGCTAATCAGGCAAACACTTTTTTGTGTATTTTAATATTTTTCAATTCACATGAAACAAAATGAAAATGTAGAATATATCAAACTCATTTCACCTTTTGGGGATGAGTGGAAAGACTGTTTTATTTTAAAGAAAGCTTTTTTGTATTTCATAACGACACTCAAAATTTGGCATGCTAATGGTATGACATTTGGAAAAAGGCATGTATTATTTTAAGGCTAATTTTATAAATTGCCATCATTAAGGACTTGATAATGGCTAAGTCTAATGCAGCTGCTCAGGTGTATAAGGGTAGTATGATGACTGCTTTTTGTTCTTTTCCAGAAAATGCTGTAGCTTCACTCAAGCACTGGTGAGAGAATGGGCTGAGATTGCCACCACATCCCAACCTGGGGGACAGAATTTAGCTCTTAGCAACTGGTGACTTAGAAATCAGATAAATTAGAATTAGCAACAATATTACCCAAAGAAATCTCTCTAGGATCCAGATTGAGACAATAACATACACTTACTTTATACTTAAACCATACCTGAACCAAACTCGAAGAAAAGCAGGGGTGAACACGGAGTTTAACTCCAAAGACACAAGACCAAGTCACATTGAGCAATTTGGCTACACTGAGCTCAGTGGGGATCACTAAGTTTATATTTCCCCAACTTTAGCAACGAAGGGGGCACTTGGAGCAGGAAAGTGGCTGCCTTGCACTGCCTTATGAGGAGTAAAGGCAGAGAGGTGCTTTCAAGGGTGATGTAAGCCTTAGGTGGGAATCAAATCTCTGGGAGAACTAATCCCTCTCTTATTTCTGTAGACAGAGTCTTAATTGATAGATGCTAAATAGGGTGAATTTAGATTTGGGACTCTGCAAGTTCATATGAAGGAAGCCTTGAGTCCGTAACACTTGTCTTCATCAAATTTTAAAACATGCAGGAGAATTTTTACAAGTAATTTTCACAGCTTGATTTGACAGTGTAGCTGGTGGAAATAGAAATGTTATTTTATTATCAAATAAAACCAATACTTACCAAATTAATATGCAAGGTCCTACTAAATTTACATTCTTTCTCTGTTCCCTGACCTCTACTAATATTTAGATTTCCTCATGTCCAGATAATCCATATCCAACAAAAATCTAGGAAGCAAGTCGTTATTACTCAGAGAATGAAAGGCTAAATAGGCAAAAAATGAATTCTCTTTGAATGGAATTTAGGTGGGAAAGAACAGAGCACATTTCATCTTGACATTTCTGACTCTACAATCACATCAACAAGGACAAGATAAACTTTTTATATTGATCAACATTTCTGGGAAAAAACATCAATATCAGAGTAGATCTTTTGCCTTTGAAAATTTCATAATGACAGTTGAGAAGGTGTCATTTCTTATATTTTTATTATAATATTTAATCTGCACTTAATTATGAAAGAAAACCATGTAATCCACTTAACGAGATGAAGTTAAAAATAGCAAGAAGGGGTACTATAATATATAATGAATTTTGGCAGCTGCTTATATTTGGGGAAATAATCAATTCTATCCAAGAAGTTGAAGAATTGAGAGAGGAAGCAAATTCTCATTGTATGCCTGAAGTCTGAAAGGCTATTCACCAGGGCACTAACAATCTTCAGAGCCAATAGCTCAAGATCTCATTAAACCATAGAATACTTTATGCATATTAAAACACTAAGGTCTGGCTCATTGCTTAGATGTGCTGCAGAAGTGTAAAATCTCACTTAGTTCTACTGCTACTTTTCTGTCCAGCTTTCTCAAAGTGCTTTTGAACTGGAAAGCTGCTCTAGGAACTTCTGTACTGCGTATTTTCTTTCTCACACTGGTGAAATCAATCCACATTTGGTCCTGAGAATGCTGTTATTCTGTCATCAAACGATTTATCCTGTGATCAGTTCATGAAATAACATGTATTATAACGCTTTATTATATTAAAAATGATGGACAGCAGCTTTTCACATCCTCAGGTTGTGCAACCATAGCTCTTACTTACATAATCATCATAGATAAATATTCTCTGCATCAAAAGTTATCTGCTCTGTACCATAAGTATATCTACAGTCAGTAAAACTGTAAGTGAAAAAAAAAAGTCTTTAGCTAAATGAAGCTCTTCTAGAATACAAGTTATCATGGTCCCTCAAAAAACGGAGAGAAATTAAGCATAAAAATTGAGGGAAACGGGTAAAAAGATCTTCCCTGTTAAATATACAGTTCAATTAAATGCTATTTAAAGAATAAACAGTTCTAAAGACATTTACTTGATTTTTCATCCAAGTGTGTTAAAACATAATTTGATTACCATCCACTCTTGGGTATGTTTTTTCTCTGAAGGGCTACAGGCTTATATAGCAATCCATAATCAATGCAACAGTTGCAAGCTCCAGATTGAAGGCTGAAAGTAAGGTTCACCTTTTTAAAAAAGTGAATAATTAACCATTGCAAATAAGGCCTGCAGTAGCTGCTATGGCATTTGAGCTCTCAAATCAAGATTAAATGTCTTTGGGTCCTTAACTGAAGTCACGAAGGCTTCTTCAGTATTCTGAAAGATGTCCCAAAGAGGTGATGCCCCAAACACAGATATTGAGTTCCTGAAGACCCCAGGCACAAAAAGTTTTACCAATCAGCATGAAAACTCTGAGACACTTTCAAGCCAGCATGACTCCAATGGAGCCTTCAAAAACGAATGGACTGCATTTTATGAAGCTGCCAACATAAAACAGATATCCTGAAGTACTTCCTCACCTGTATCTGTAAATCAACCCTACTGACAGATTTTATTTTACTATTTTACTGAGGAAAAGTTTTTATTCAGAAAACAGAAACATACCTTCTCATCTGTCCATTAAAAACAATCAGTATTGTTAATGCCTTCTCAAGTGATCTAATTGCTGTGTTCTTATCTTTCTTTAACAATTTGGATGATGTCTTTCCTCATTTTTATGCACTATTAGCAAAGCAATTACTGGGGGAGAGGGGGGAGAAAATATAAATAACCTGTCAGACCAATGGGATGGGAAAAGCACAACATAAGAAAGCAAGAAGAAAGCAAGAAGAGGCAGACTTTCTCGGTCTCAGAGCAGTTGCCATGGCACTGCATCTGACTTTTTGTCTAAAACAGCTGCAGATTTACTCACTCTCTAGAAGGTAGCAGGAGCCACAGGAGTTAGTTTTCATCCTCTCTGGGACAGGAAATTTATTTTCCCCTCACCTCTTAGGCATTAAAACTCAACCTTGTTCACAGTGCCAAGAAATACTGAGCTGACCATGAATTTCACATGGAGTAGGAGTCAGCCTACACCACTCCCCACACTGATTCCTCGCATTTTCAGCCTCTCACCTTCATCACTGAACCTGTTCCAGTCGACCTCTTTCCAAAGCTTTTTCAGTGTTTTGTACAGTAAAGTAGTTCCTATTGCTCTACTAGTTCTAATCTTTTTCAATCTACTTTTTCCTTTCCTTCACTGAAATTTGATATATCCAAGTGACCAGTATGACAAAGTCCAGATCCTATCTTCATAATAATTTTTAAAATATTTTCAATGATTACCCTTACCAATGTATATAATGTCAAAGAAAGGAGAAGCAATAACTCCTCCTCCCTCTAAATCTTAGTGTGATTGAATAAGCTGATAAAAAGACATACTTGCTTTTCCTGCAGCCTCAAGGTGCACTCTTCTGGTGCACTTTGTCTCTTTCACCTAAATGACATCACCTGTTCTCAGTATTTCCAAAAGTCATTTCTGCATTTGAGTGATCTAAATATCTGCTGCCTGTATTCCAAGCTCCCATTTTTAGCATCAGAATCAAAGCTGGAAGTGTCAAGGCACACCTAACAAAATAAAAAGTTTGAAGTTTGTCAGATCTCTTTCCCATCATTCAAACTTATTCTCTTCCATCATTAGAACACCCAAACCTATTTCTCCTTTAGTGAAGCTGTTGCTAAATTCTATCTGCTTTCCTTTCATGTTGTTCTATAAACCTGTTTTCCTCTCTCTGATCCTGAAACCATAATAGATACTTTTGACAGTACCCCTTTTCCTGCTTGTCACCCTGAATTCTTCAGTGTATTGGGAATCCAGCAGCTGACCAACCCCACCCTCTGCAGCTGCTTTTACCATTCCTTTACCTTTCACTTTCGCTTTTTATTTTCAGATGCAAAAGTCTCTGACTCTTATCTGAACTGGTATCTCAGGCTTTAGCTGAGCCTGTGGTGCCCTCTGAGCTCCCCACTCCAAATGCCCTGAGTTTCTGAGTCATTTTCATAGGGTTCTCTGTCAATACTCTGTGCAATCCCATGGAAGCAAGACAGCTTCCCTGGCATAGCTGAAAACATCATTAGCTTAATAATGCTTTTAAATTTTGGTAAGAAGAGGAAACAAAAATGCTTTCTTGAGTCAGGTCCCAAAACAAGGATTTTGCCCCCAGAAGTCCCTCTGTGTTGCAACTGAACACAGAACTGTAACAAATGGGCTGCTCTGAACTGCTTTTATTCCACTTGAGGTAAAAAAAAAACAAAGTCTCAGAAACTTGCAAACCACATAGCAACCTTGGCACTTCAGGGCCTAAGCAACATGGAGCAAACAGAAAGTATGATTAAGATTCATTCTTCAATTCTTTGTGCCTTCTGCCTTTCCTGCTGCCTAAAAGTGGAACTTCCATCCCTGCAACTATCTTGGACTGCTTAGAACAATGATATTATTTATATACTGGCCATAGATATCAGCTTCACTATTTGTAGCCCTACCCTTGCTCCCTTTCAGAGCAGCATATGATAACAGTCACCAGCTTTGAGATCCAGTAACAAATGTGTGCAGCAAAGGAAAACACCAATTGCTGTAACTTGGCAACCCAGAGGCCAAAGTTCCAGCCTGTTCCAGCCACACTGCTGTGTGACCTACAGTCTGATTATGCATGCAACTAATTTCTGCATAAGCAATAAAAATACCTGAGCTCTAGCAGGCTACAAGGCTTATCTCCATGTCTAACCACACTCCAGAACGGCAGCCACACATCGTCACTTTGCACCTTCTTACATTTTTCAGTGAATTTGGCTTAATGATATTAGGGCACTTCTTGCATTTACTTTCCAGGAGTGCTCAAACAATTGAGTTTTCCTGACATAAAGGCTGTGGAGAAGGAATTAATGTCTTAAGACAAAGCATTTGTGGCAACCTAACATATGAATCAATGCAGAAATGATGTGCACTCTGTCAGTCAGTAAATGGAAAGAAAGACACCATTCATGACTGAGCATCTCTAAATAACACAGCTTGGAAATGAAAAACTAGCAGAGAGTTGCCTACAGTATATAAAAGGGAAGGCACAGTATGACAAGGTGAAATGGGAAAACACACATGCAATCTAAATTATTAAAAAAGGTTAATGAAAAATACACCTTTCTTTTTAAAATCTTGAGCTGGTAATAACCTGTCTCTCATTAATTTTGAGTGTGAATTTCAACATGTAGCTTATGAGCCATCTTTCTTGCTCAGTTTCCTTCCCTTGTCCTCACTATTCCAGCTCTCAGCGGAAGATTCAGGTCTCCATGGTTAACACACATGTTCCTCTGTTAGAGCTGTACCTTTCCAAATTATTTCCCTAGCGGCAAAAACTTCATTCTCCTGTGGTTAGCTTATATTGTGTTGCTGAGTAAACTTTACCTGAACAGTAATTTTTATAATTTGTTTTATAAATAATTGTGCCTTTTAATAAAAAAGTTAATTAAAGGCAGCAACATATAGTTAGCTGTATTCCACGGAGCTGGACAAATTGCAAAACAGCTTAATACAAGTGCAAATAACTGCAAAAATAGACAAAAAAGAGTAATCACATCCAGCACTTATGCAAAAGACATTAGAAAAAAATAAAATGTGCATGTTTTACTAAAATACAAACCATATATTGTCCATAGAATGTTGAATTTAATGTCCTTATTACTGTTAAGTGATTTGCTTCTCATGGTACCATATAGCAAAAATAATCAGTTAATGGCACCATATTAGAGTTTAAATCACTATTATTTTTTTAAATGAAGTATGCTCAGAACTTCAGTTTTGCAAGAACACTGCTGAAAATGTGATTACCAGAGGACTAGGAGGAAAAGTCCCAGGCAGCATGTCCCTAACATCTCAACCCCATTTTCACTTAAAAGTTAAACCTGTGCACAGGATTTAGATTTTCCCCATTTTAGTTTCAATTTCTCTGTTACATAAGAGAAGGCAAGTGGAAGACAGTACTGACACAGCACAGACCTACTTCACCAGCTAATTATTCATTTCTGAGCACAAGTGTTCTGCTTCCAATAGATGGTAAAAGCCTGTGCTGCAAAAAAAAAAAATCACAGAAGAGAAAAATCAACACAATTATTTTTACAAGAAATAATGTTGCTCTACTTACCTGACCTTGCAGCCAACTTCTAAATTTACCCATATGTCCATTTCTAACTTTTGCAACTTCTTGGGAAACAGGGTTTTGCATTGTGCTTACACCTAGTTCTATTTTGTCAATCACAAAGCATTTTATGGGAGAAATACATTATAATTTCCACTTTAGTAGCATTGCAGAATCATAGACTGGTCTGGGTTTAAAGGCCCTTTAAAGGCCATTGAGTCCAACCTCCCTGCAATGAGCAGGGATACCTTCAGCTGGATCAGGTTGCTCAGAGTGCCATCCAGCTTGACCACAAATATTTCTGGAGATGGGAACTTTTAAATTTTCTTTTAAATCATTTTGCCTGTAGAGGCGAGGGCAGCCCTGAAACACTGCTGGGGCTCAGGGGCAGCTACCCCGGTGAGCGCAGTAAAAAAAATCAGCCCCCTCCTGCACTGCCTATGAATAACTTTATTCCTTTAATCAGGATTAAGTGAGGTGGCCCTCACATTCCAAGTCAAATACACCCATATTTCTGCACAGACCAACCAAATAGTTTACTTCTTACTAGTACTACTGCCAGAACACCCTTGTAACAGAATCAGATCTTCAGCTACTTGTGGATAGAGATGCACTGATTTACCAGGTAAGACATGAATACACTTTCTCAAGAGATTTATTTAAAACTTTGACCTATCTTTTCTGTGACTCTCTCTGAACAAAAGGCCTAAGAACACTTGTCCTCTATAAGAACTTCTATTTTAGCAGAGTACAGCTCAGTTTGAGAGAGGCCAGCAATTGACTGCTCCATGCTTTTCTCCCCTCGCTATGGGGTTCACATTGAGTTCAGGAACTTAAAAAACCCATTTTTTAATACCTACTTTAAAATACTGCTTCTTGAATAAACCAGAGTTGGAAATCCCATAGCATTAACATTCTTTGGGCTTAACCTGGAACAGAATTGTTAATTATATGTTAATACATTTTAATAAAATAATTTATATTGCCCTGAATTAAATCCTAGAAATATAGATATTTTAATGGCCCTACAACCAAGTAAACTGAGCACAGTGCCTGTTTTTTCAGCAGGCTGCTAGTCAGAGTACACACAGTGACCCACCAGCTCCCAGATGCAGCCCAGGATCTGCAAACTATTTCATTTGCTTAGTGATGAGGCAAAAGAGAAAGGCAGGTAAGTGTGCTGTATGAAATTATCAGACAGGGACAAGTGTGGTAGGGCATAAATCCCTAAGAGAGTTGCTGTTCTAATGCACAAGAAATAACTAGCTACTTTCACAGTCGCAGCTATAATTTTATTCATTGTACTTAACACAATGATGCAATAAAAGTACTTTTAAAATGGATGCACTCCTGAAGGAATTAAAGCATTTTCATGATTGGTAAGTTTGTTTTAGAGAAAAGTCTTTTACATTTATCTCTCTTTCCAGTAATGTCAGCTTGCACTAGAGTGAAATCAAAAATCCATCATGCAAAAGTACTCTGAAGAACTTGGTCCTAATTCTCAAGCCTCAGGGCTGGTTTTTCTGTTTGTTTATTCACTCTCTAGGGAACAGACAAAGTAGAAGAAACTTGTTCTTCCAAGTATGTGTTCTTTCTGACAGCACTAATTTTGACCACTTTAGTCTCAGCACATCACCACAACTTTGCTATGTCTCAGTTTACTGTACTAGATGAAAATTCATTCACGTAAAGAATTTCCTATCATAAACAAATCAGCTGTAGAAGGGAAGGAAAATTATCCTTTGGGTTCCATCAGCTAGAACTTCTGAAGTGTCCCACAGCTGGTTACATCCAACCAACTGCACAAGTGCTGGAAATCAGCCTGATTCATGGTTTGAATACCTCTGTATCAGCTGTGGGACTCCAGCATCCCTTCCCCTTTCAAGAGTATTAAATAGTATTTTATTATCTCTATTATCATCTGTGTGTATATTCTGCATTTAGAACAACTGATCCAGCTATTCTTACGAGGGTACACACACAGAACTGGCCACATCATCACTTATACTACAAGATTGAACTTCCAGTCAGAATATCATCTTTAAAATGTAAAGAAAAGCCCTACTGTCAATCCAGCAGAAAAAAAAATTCTCTTCTTGAAGGACCTTTCAAACCTACTGGCATGCCTGTTTGAACCAATACTTCAAAAACTCCTTGTACTGAACGGACTTGATAGCTATTTTACAGTAGTGCCTTATGTCAAGGAAACATCCAATGGGAACAAGTTACTATACGGACTCTAGTAGAGCTTGCCACATTTTTACTACTGTTTTCAATGTCCACACAAGAAATTGCTCATTAAATTTATAGACCAATTTTATGCTAATTGTACTCATTACACTCTGTGAGAAAACTAGGTAATTGGGTTGTTGTACTGTCTTTAGAAATAAATTAGAATTCCTGCTTAGTTAGAATAATTTAAAATGTCTGACTGTGCCTGTTCAAAGAATCCATTAACAAATGCTGGCTTCTACTCGACTTCCCACTGCATTAAACAGGCCATTTCTGCACACAAGACAAAGCAGCTAATCAGCTGGAAGTTGAAAATAAATATGCAGGGAGCAGGCATACAAACCGCAGCGTTAAAATGCATTTGCCTTATGCCAAGATTCATTTGTAAATTCATCAAGTGTTATACTTACTAAGTCATGTTGATGTGTTTTCAAGATGGTTAACTGCTAGAAAACAAATAATATTTACAGTACAGTTAAATGGAGTTATTCAGCAATACTCAGAAGCAGAGACTGAACAAGTAGGTGCACAGAAGCATTTGTGGCTGCAGCACTCAAGGCTGTGGTCTAGTGGAAGGTGTCCCTGCCCATGGCAGGGGGGTTGGAACTGGATGACCTTTAAGGTCTCTTCCAACCCAAACCATTCTGGGATCTAACGCTCAGATCCTTTTTATAGCTAAGGGGCTCTCATTTCAATTCTCAAGACTTCTAAAATTATGCACAGTCTCTATGTGGCTATTCAGAGCCTAGGAAAGGCACTATAACAAAGCCAAGCTGTCCAGCAGAAAATGCCAGAAAGGAGTGCAGGGACTGAGTAATTTTGTATTTGTGAAGATTTACAAATTCTCTGCAGGGAAACACTTCCCTGCACTTTGGAAGCCTTTGGGTTCATAAACCTGAATTCTTTCCCAAAGCAGAGCAACTAAGTCTGCTCCAAACATAGGCTAATAAATAATCATACTTAATGCCATATCTTTGGGATAGCTAACCAGAGAGTTTTAAATTAAATTCTATCTTCTAAGGGATAATAAACTTCTAGGTACCAAAAAATACCAGCCATCATGCTGTAAAACATCCTGAATAGAGAGGCAATCATCCAGTCCGTTCAGTGCTCTAAGCTTCACTTTCTGTACAATGAAAATTCAGTGAGTCGGGGGGGGGGGGGGGG